>VXBZ01000146.1:0-11320 GCA_013399135.1 Heliornis fulica | reverse complement strand
AGTTAACGTGCACCGAGGAGGATTCCCAGTTGGTCTGTTGGGTGAATACATCCTGCTTTGAAAGCTGTGAACATTTAATAGATGAACGGAGCCAGACCATGTCAGCCTCAGTGTCTGGGAATACTCCTGGGCACATTTAATTTACTAGTGAAGATGTATCCAGAATGTCTCTCCAGGACCATCCATTACTGAAGTATCTGTGTTGAAGCTGTTGGTTTTTACACTAGTCTGATTGTATTCCATTGCCTCTGGTTTTAAAGTGCTTTTTCTTTTTTTTTTTTTGGCTACTGTAGTTGGTCTGGGACGTGATCTGCCATCTTCATAAATCTACACTGGGTTGGTTTACTAAGTTTTTAAAAATGCACAGATTCCAAAACTTCTGATTTATTTTTTTTTTTACCACTCTGAGATGATTAAGCTAACCTATCTATGGTTAATTAAAAGGCAACCTTTCTCTTTTTCACCTTATGTGTTGATTTTTTTTAACAGTTTTTGTTCCTTCCTGCCTTTTTACTTTCTCTCTGATCTGTTTAGATAGTTAGCACAGTCATTGCTGACTCCATATGTGTATGGATGGGTGGTTAGGAAAAATCTGTTGGTGGTAAGCTCATTTGTTGCTCTACCAGTGCTTCCTATGCTCCTGAGCTGCGTGGAGTGGTACATTTTTCATAGAACAGTGGGGAGCATGGTGCTACTGCTCTGCACAGTGTGCCCACAGAGTTTTCAGAACTTCTGACTACCTTTGTGCTGATAAACTACAAATTTTATGACACTAGGGCCAAATTGCAGCATGGGAACACACAATAATTATTAAACTCCCTTATTTCCAGACCAGATCGGTTGCATCCAAACTGGGATGGTCACAAATCACTCTAACTCTGAGACAGCTCCTAGACACTGTTTTGGTCAGTATTAGTTGTCCTAGACAAAAATAGCATGCCAGGCATTGCTCTAGGAATGTAAAGTATGTGTGACTGAGTGCTAGGACTATGACATGAACCTTCACACATGTAGACTTGGGCTCAGTCTACCTCTTTTTAAGGCTGATGGAAAACTTCTTGTCCCACTGTATCCCAGAAGACACTGAGCCTGGAAAATGTATGGCTAACACTTCTGAAAGCATTCAGCATGGGCAGCATGCTTAACATGCTTAACATGCTGCCCATCTTTACCCCAACTCCAGATGGAGAAGTGCCTCTGTGGCAGTTCAGACTTCTATCTGTTGGCATTGTTTTGTCCTCTGTGAAAGAGATAAATCCTACCCATCAAAAACGTAAGATGTTGTTCATGGCTGCAATGTTCACAGCTAAGTTCTAAGATATTTTTTCCTTCTTCAGTCCCCTTTGACATTCCTATGGGAGACATTTGGTGTCTGGGAGGAGAAGAACTCTAAAAGGTTACAATTATCCTGAAATCTTTCCTATTGATCTCTTCAATATGGAATAAAAGCAAGAGCATTACCACAAAAAAACCCACAAATCAACACAACCCCACCAAAGGAAGCAAAATAAAGAGACTGAGTGATGCCTCCCTGATCTTACAGTGATTTCTGTTGGTTAGGGAAGGGAACAGACAGATTTTGGGGGTACAGGAGATGCTTGGGCAGTTTAAAAAAATAGTTTTAATTGAGCTATTTCTGCAAATTACTTGTAACTATAGAACCAGAATGATTCTGGTTCTCAGCTTCTTCTGTTCAGAGACATCTTGCATAAAATGGAACGGATGTGCATTTATGCTTCTTGTAAACCTCTTCTATTAAGGGAACGGAATTGATATCTCAGTTTTGGTGTTCATTCCCAAACTTACTGTGTAAGGTTTGGGATAACTTGGGAAACTGTTAATCATCTAGGCTAGTATATAAAGAATCCATAGGAGGCCACAAAGATGATGAGAGGCTGGAGCACCTCTCCTATGAAGGCAGGTGAGAGAATTGGGCACTTGTTCAGTCTGGAGAAGAGAAGGCCCTGGGGAGATCTTCTAGTGGCCTCACAGTACCTGAAGGGGGTTACAGGAAAGCTGGAGAGGGACTGCTTACAAGGGCAGGGAGTGGTAGGATAAGGAGTGATGGGTTTAAAATAAAAGAACATGTTTAGATTAGACATTAGGAAGAAATCCTTTGTGGGGAGGGTGGGGAGGCCCTGGCATGGGGTGCCCAGAGAAGCTGTGGCTGCCCCTGGATCCCTGGCAGGGTTCAAGGCCAGGTTGGATGAGGCTTTGGGCACCCAGGGCTGGTGGAGGGTGTGCCCTGCCCATGTCAGGTGTAGGACTAGATAGGTTTTGAGGTCCCTTCCAACCCAAACCAGTCTGGGGTTCTCTGTTTCTGGTAAGAATCTGATTATCAAAGCAGAGTGTGGCTGTCAGGCCTTGGAAAAGTTTCTTGCAGCAGCAGGAGAAGGTAAAGTGCAACACTGGATTTGAAGGCTCAACCTGGTATAGGTACACCCTCAGGTCTCTGTGGGGCTCAGTTCCTAAATGGTAAATCTCCCTGTCTCCTTCTGATCTTTTTAAACTCTAAGCCATCCAAGGAGTGTCTCACTTTCAGCTTTTTGAGAATATAACACAGAGGAGCCGTATCCCCACAAACCCCAGGCCATAACACTTTCCAGGCCAGCACTGTCAGTTTGCACAGTTCAGCAGAACGATCACTTAATGGTCATGCAATCCTTGTTTCAGTCAAATACGGGGTACTCATCTCCCCTGATCAGTCTATTCAGTACCAAGATGGCTGGTAATGCCTGGAGTTAAAATCTGGTTGTGGTACCTCAGAGATGTGGAGCAGGCTTTGATGATACAGATCTGATCAACGTCCATGTGTCCCTTATTTGCCTGCTGGATGCTTGTGCAAAGGTCAGGTGTCTTTAGTGCTGTCCCAGAAGGTTTCTAATGGAGTGAGATGCTAGCTTTTATCCTTTCTCATAATTTTATGAGGCAGAATCCCCCCTCCCCCAGGCAAGCGGCCAGCCTGCCATTAGGTATTCACTTTAAAATTATGATGAAGCTTGAAATAAAACACAGCCATGGACTGAACCCACTAACCCTCCGTCCAAAGGTATTAAGGCTGCTGGTTGATAGAGACAGTATCTAGTTCTTGGAAATGTTTTGCTCCTAGCACCCGAGATGATTAGGAAGAGAGGACTAGGCAAAAAAGATAATGATTCCGTATTTGCTGTGGAAATGGCAAGCGCAATTAGAATTGCCAACTGAGTTGTGATCAAAATTCTGATTAATTACTTACTGCTATTTCACAGAGAAGAAATTAGTGCGTATCTAATTGGTGTTACTGAAATGTATTCTGTGCCTCACTTGCATAAATTAAATGTAAAGAACAAATCGAGTGCATGTGTGTGAGAGGGTAGCAAAAGAGAATGTGTGATACTGGGCAATATTGTCGGGTGATGTAAATCAAGATTGCTCTGGTGACCTCTCTGGATGGTGAGGCTTGGACCCAGGATGCTGAAAGAGGTACTTTGATTTGTGTGTTTGCTGAAGGTCTGTGCTGTATAAAAAGAGGAGGTCAGATCAGAGGATGACAACAGTCTTTTTCTATTCTTATCGAATCTCACTCTATCAAAACCAGTCACAGCAGTATCAAATCCTATTTTCAGCTTGTGATGCCATGTCACCACCCCCACCATACCATCAGAGACTTCCTATCGCATGATTTTTGTTTGCTTATTTATTTCAATTTCAGCTCTGCACATGCTCTAGGCGCATATACAATAAAGGCAATTACACATTGTACAAAGCACATCAATAATTTTAGTGTGAAAGAGAAGGAAAATTCAGAGCTATGATTCCAGCTCTTTAATTGGCAGGACCACATTATGTCAACGAAGCAGGGACATGGAGAACTGATTAGCTAAATTCCCCCTTGCAGTTCCAGTACCCAGCACAAAGTGCCCACCATGTTCTGAAAATGAAAAGTGTGCATTAAAAATGCATCTGCATTTGTTTTCCCTCTGGTGTCTTTTTGGGTTTTCTAGCAAACAGAATCTTATGGAAAAGAAAAAACACCCCAAACATCCCTGTGTGGGAGCTTTGACAGTGCATTTACTCTCTATAAAGAAGACAACTTGGTACTTTGCTGAAGATGTCAGTGGGGATTACATGAGCCTCCTCCTTCCTGCTGCCCTCAAATAAATTATTCTCCCAGGAAAAATGGGAGAAAGGTTGCAGAAGTGGTGAAGGAAACAGACCTTCTGATTTTGCTAAACTGTGGAATTTAGGGTTATCTTGGAAGAGGTTATTTTCCTAAGCAGAGTTTGCAGACTGTAGGTATAGCTCTCCTGAATGTAAAGCAATACCCCCCATGATTGCAATGCAATCAAGCAGCTATATTAATTGTCCTGCCGCACATTGCCATAGTCCTTGTATTTTGCATATCCTCATTACAGTGTCATGAAAATTCATGTTCCAATCATACAATATTATTCATTGTTATTTTCACAATAAACAGGTGTCCCACCTCTTAAACAAATATTACACTTTTGCCCACTTCAGTCTGAAAAGGCACAGCCATCACCAGTCATACGTAATGTTCTTATTTTTTCCCTCTTCCTATCTCTGCATCTCTTATCTCCACAATCTTCTTTCCTCTGTCTCCCTCCCCCTCCAGACAGCTTTATTAAATTCAGATCTGTACTTCTGAGGCCTGTGTCTGAGCTCCTATTTCATGTGAGCCACCGAGANCAAACAAACAAAAAAAAAAGGCAGGATTCCCTTATTTTCCTCCTCTCCTCAGTGTCCTTGGCAAGCACAAGGATCCTTTCCACGGCACATGTTTCTGGTTGGGCATTCAGGTTACAGACCACAGTGCTTCCAGAATTATTAAACTCTTTTGGACCTCAAGGAAATGTAGCATGCTAGAAAATCTGAATTCATTTTTGACAGCCTGCCACACATACTTGACGTAATGTATCATCCTCTTGGGCTGCATTTGGGTTGGAAAGTGAGATCTCTGCTGAAAGCTCTTCCCCGGGGAAATTACACACAACCAGAATTCCTGTGGCTTTCATGGACAGCAGTTATCACCCAGATGTCTTGCTAGAGCAATGCAAATTTAGGACTGGGTTGTAACAATTTTCTACCTGCTGGATTAGTTTTAGTACTCAGTACTTAGTGTACTCCAACCCTGGAATGTTTCTATGCTAGTAGGATACAAATACAACCTAGAATGTTTCAATCCTATGATGGCCAGGTGAGGATGTGAAAAACGAGTAGACACAGCCAGGTGGACTTTTTGTAGGCTTCTTCAAACTGCTGTGGCTTTTCATGGCACTCTGGGAGCTGAGAGATGCTCTCATATTCTGAGCTGGCAGAAAGACTGCTGAGAGGCTGCGAGCTAACCTTTGTAATTGGTATGCCCAGAACAATAAAATCTGTTCTGACATTGTTGATGCCATGGAATGAACAGGTAAAAATCATGCTTGTGTTCATCTTCTATATCTGTCAATGCTGGTGTTATACCAAAAAGCTAATCCTAAAATTGTCCATACTGGAAATTCTTTTCATAAAGTTAAATAATACAGCCTATTATGTGTGAAGGGCATCCTTTAAATACCAGCAGGATACCTGAGTTAAGCGGCCTTTGGGAATCCTATATTGCTCTGCCTATCTTAACTCTGTTTTAGTGCACTTTTTTTTTTCACCAGTGCTAAAGCACTAAAAAGTCTCAGAGAAACAAATCTGCTTAATGCACCTGCCTGGTTTCCTATACACAACTAATGTATTCCCATATGACATCTTTGAATGAAATTTGGGAGCAATTGAATATTCGTATGCTTAACCACATATTCAGGGCAATGATAAATAAATGCATATTACTCTAGCACTAAGAGTCTCAAAAATGTAATTTACTGCCATCTTTTAGGACTTGAGCATAAGGCATGTGCCCTCAGTAATCTTTATTTGTATTTTTTTTCTGCACAACAATCTGGAGGATGAAGTCATGGCCCAATGTAAGAATGCAACTTTACCAAATTGTTCTTGGTTCTTGAATGTTGGCCCAAGCATCAAGCTGCCATCAGATAGGCCACCTGAGGAAGTGGTCTACTGGGAATGCGTTTTAACCACCTTAACAGAGACATCCAAACATTTAAACCTCAACCACCTTAAATTACCGGGAAAAGAAGAGAACAAATGGACTTTGGTTTTAGCCCTTTCAAGCACCATACAACGGGGTCCGTTACTTCTCTTTTCTGCTTTCCATTGCAAGCTGGGATGTTTTCAGACTAAACAAGTCCCTGTAAGCTGAAACCTGGCTGTCATTTATGGAAGTACCCTGTGCAGCATGGTTAATAAATAAAAAGTTAAGAAAAATACAAAGACAGCCTTTCCACTATTAACAAAAGACTCTTCAAAGCTATTCCTTTGCTCTGGGCTTTTACAATAATAAGCAGAAAAAATACATTAGAGAGCAGACTCCTTTTTAGCCACTTCATATTTCATTTTGCCTCTCACTTGTCTATTTATTTTCACGTCTTTCCTGATTACTTCTCAATTGTAGAAAGACAACATTAGGCACAATGAGTTTTAAATATACTCCCTGGCCAAAATAACTCCAAGGGCTGTCTGAAATTTCAAACGCTCACTGGTAAGTCTGGAATAAAATGCAAAGGGAACGATGTCTGCTAGTTAGAGCAGGATTACATGGGTGTTTGCAGTGCTCCACCAACATAGTTATACTTTTTCCTCATGGACACCATACCACATCACCAAGATCAGTGTGACTCTTGAGTTTGATCACATTTATATGAAGATGAGAAACACATCTGGTAAAGTACAGGAGATGCTCCAGCTCCAAACCTACTCATTTCTTGTTGAGGCTCTCCAGAAGACCTTGATGGGACAGAGAACTGACCTTGGACTACCTGAAATAAGCACACACAAATATAACAGCTGTTTTCAAAAGTAAGCCTCAAGGCTTCATACCACCTTGCAAGTGTGTGAAGTTACATATGAGAGTGTCATCAGGATCACAGATCTTTTCTGGACGTACTTGAAACTGAGTTTTGTCCTCATAAACATATGATAAAGCTCTCAGAAGACTGATCTAACTTTGTAGTTAACCTTGTTTTGAGCAAGATATTGAAATAAATGGCAACCAGAAATCTCTTCTGACCTATTCTTTCTCAAGTTTCAGTGTAGGCATGGTATTTTAGGACTATGCCTACAGACACATTTAGTTTTCTTGTAAGTGGTGTCTGAAACCAGTCGTCTTCTATCCCTGTGCCCGTGTGTATTCCAGAGGTTAGAAATTACTTTTTCACGCTCTTGCTGTGTTTGCTCAGATGTGTCTTTTGCAATAAAATCTCTATTTCTGTGCCTTTCAAAATATTCTGTGCAGTGCCTGCTCCTTTTCCGATGTGAGCTGTACTGCCCAGAAGCAGAGCGACCCATGGTCTGCAGGTGACTGCACCAAGCTAACAGTGGTGTAACCATTGCAGTAAGAAAAACCTAATACAGGTTTTACACTTACTAAAGAGTTTTTCTGGGAGAAAAATGAAGGTTTTATATCCTGTTTGGATCTCTGTCAGAGACAGAGGTGCTTTCTTTTTTGTTTTCTAAATTAACATGGTAGTGGTTTAATCTTCTTTCTGTCTTGCTTATAACCGGAGAAGAAGATTACTTTAGAAGTGCGTACACAGCTATAATTTCCCATTTATTTTACAATAGGAACAGTTATTTATTACTTTAGCTGCTGTTCTGCAAGACTTGTTAACTGCATCACTAGGTGCTGGACTCATCTCACTCACCTTGAGCTGTCCAAATACGGGCCTTCAGTCCCAACTAGCTGTATAAAGCCAGCACAGATAACTCCAGAAGTGATATGATCCATCCAAGGGAAAGCAGAAATGAATGATCTGCTAAAAAACCTTCCTCTCTCTCTCTCTCTCTCTCTATCTCATTCTCTCTCTCTAATGATTATAGTCTATATGAACAGCTTAGACTAGACTATTAGGTTAGACTAGATGCTTAACATTTAGGCAGCTAAAATTAATGTGATGAATACTATTCTATGTGCTCAGATAATGACTCTAGCCTTTGTATCGCGAATTTTTAGCTCTTCAATATGTTTTCATAGATGTTCAGATTCTCTGCTATGCTTTCAGATTAATTTCGACATCTAAAGCTTAAAATACTTGCCTCCCATTACTGCTCATTGTCATAAATATGTCATGGCATAATATAACTGTCTGTACCTGTAATGAAATCCTTCTGCTTTAAGATTCAGCTCCATTGCCCATACAGGACTAATATTGCCGAAAATCACCCTAATAATGTCACAGGGACTCTTGTGCTTTTCTGAATGTTTCTGTCATGAGGACAGGCTCTAGGACTGTGCCTTCAGCCAAGGCAGGTACAAATAAGATATTAACATTTTCTATAACTTAACTTGGCAAAGAAAGAATAAAAGTGAAGACAAGGCTGCTGATAAAAAACTATTCAGGGCATTGAGAAGGATGAAGATTGCTCAAGAAGTCACCTCACCCATCCAATTGCTGTAAACTGGTAACTACCTTCATGATGGCATGTAGCAATAGGACAAGGGGTAATGGTTTTGAACTAGAAAAGGGGAGATTTAAGTTGGATATTAGGAATAAAATCTTCAATAGGAGGGTGGTAAATAACTGGAACTGGTTGCCCAGAGAGGTGGTGGAGGTCCCATCCCTGGAGATATTCAAGGTTGATGAGGCTCTGAACAACCTGATCTAGTGAAGATGTTCCTTCTTACTGCAGGGGTTGGACTAAATGACCTTCAAAGGTTCCTTCCAACCCAACACATTCTGTGATTCTGTGATTCTATGATTCTATAATTCTATAATTAGAGTTTTCCCCAAAATAAATTAATATAACCTGCTAAACTCTTCAGTCATGTTAGTTCAACTAGGTTCCAAGCCAGTTTGTTTAAAGACCTTTTTTTCACTTGAAAGATGCTTTTCTAATTTCTAACTTAAATACGTTAAAATATTAATAGTTTTGGGTTTTTTTTCTTTCTGTATCATAGACGGGGAACCAAAATTACTTCCTTCCTAATAATTTTATGAAGCTTCTATAAAGTAATTTTTCTCCCTTAATATACTAATTCAAATGTCTGCAGCTTTTCAGATCTGAAGTTTACCTGTATGAAATGTTTGTTAATGGTATATCTGGGGGCAGAAGACTTCTCAGTAAAATCATTTTACAGAAAAATTAGTGCTGTTGTGGTTTAACCTGGCAGGCAGATGAAACACACATCTATGGAGACAACCAGGAAAAAAGATGTAGATGTAGAATGTAGAATGTCTCCAGAGAGTCTCCTTCTCTGGAGACATTCAAGACCTGTCTGGACGCCGACTTGTGTGACCTGCTCTAGAGAACCTGCTTTGGTAGGAGGGTTGGACTCGATGGTCTCTCCAAGTCCCCTCCAACTCCTACAATTCTGTCATTCTGTGATTATTTTCATACTAAAGCCAAAACACAGCACCATACCAGCTACTATGGAGAACATTAACACTATCCTAATTGAAAGCAGAACAATGAACAAGAATTTAAAATGTGAAATCTTTGCATAATTTTGTTACTTAGAAAAAAAATATTTGTTAATGAAGAATAAAAGGGAAAATAATTTCAGGGCAAATGCTGAGCTCTGTTCTATCCTCTTTTTCATTTGTGTCTTATAAAAATAAGTGTCATTTTTAAGTTTAATTCCACCTGAATGCTTCCATAATTTGGTGTTTTCCTTCTGGCCTAATGGCAAATTGTTCAGTCTTTGTCCTGTTCCCAGGACCAAAGAACTGTTCTCATTGGGAAGAAATGATAATAATAATAGCAAAATGGAGTTCCCTGCAAATTTTATTTTGAGGCAGTTCATTTTATCCCCTAACTTTATTTTTGCAGAAAGAAAAGGATGATTTGTCTTTGCAGTGACTGAGGCCAAGGAGGGAAAGAGAAGCTGAGAACCTTCCTGTCCATAACAAAATCTGGCAGCGATGATCTTAATAGAGTTCAAGTTTATTTGACTAATTCTTTCACCACTTGTCAGAGAACATACTTTTGTTTGCAGTAACAAACCGAGCTTTCCTCCCCCATTTCTCCAGTGAGTAGCACAGGCACTTGTGTGGAGCACACATTAACGCTAACCTTTATGATGTTTGCTGTCAAACTCATTTATTTATGCAACTGCTGTGGAAAGGCCTGGGGCCCATAAGCAGCCCTGAAAGATTGCAGAGCCCTGGTGTAGGGTCATGAAAGGGAAAGTGAGGGGGAGGGCAAAGCCTCCACTGGTTATGAGAAAGGAACTGACACAGGAAATGGTCACATATGGCACAGATTTATTGTGTCCGGGACTTCCCATTCAAAACTCATTATATCCACAGCTCAGAGCAGTGCATGGCATGGTGACATTCATTTTTAGGTCCAGCATCTGATGAAATTTCTGTTCTGCTTTTGGGTGGTGGTGGTAGTTCTGTCATTCCTTGGCCAGAGAGAAGGTGACTGGAAGCACATTGGCAAAGGCTCTGACGTTCACGGCCACTCGCCTGCATGTTGAGAACTGGGTATCAGTTTCAGTAAAGCTTTGGACAGCAGGTTTGCTGGTCAGGAGGAGGGAAAAAAGATCTTCTTAGCTTTAAATATACCTCAAGGAATCCAGGGTTATCTTAAGGGGAAGCATAACAGGAAAAGTTTTGGTCTCAACATGAGAAACAAATTGATACTTGCAGAATAACATGTTATTTCAATGATGAAATAATTTGGTTTGTCTTTGCCTTTCTGTCTTTTAATTGTCTTTCCTGGGAAACCAGATCTCTCTCACATCCATCTATTGGCTCTTCGAATGATGGCTAATGAATTCAAGAGGTTTGTGAGACTAGTTTGTTTATATATAATCTGCTTCATGAGAGCATCTAAAAGCTCCAACCATGACCCTGGGTCCTATTTTGCTAGGTGCTGTACAAAAAAGCCATCATTTCCACTCCTTATCTGTGCATAGGTAGCCCTCAGGAAGGCTGTGGAGACCCAAATTATGTCTTCCATGCTGTCTGTCCTAGAAGGGTTCACTCTGCCCTGCTCACTCTAGTCTGATGCCACACTTTGGATTGCGTCACAGTGATGTTTCAGGTAATGATTCCTGAAACGTCTTTTTCTCCTTCATTCAGGGTTACAGTTTAAGGGTGATTAATTTACTTCATTTTAGGAGACTCTCCCAAGTGTCCAAGTGTCCAAGACTATTCCTGGGCACTTTTCTGAAAATAGCACAAGCCAGGAGCCAGTCCAAAAGAGCAATTTGGTGACTTGAAACAGCTTTCACAGGATCAGTGACACAATAGAAGGAAAGGAA
>VXBZ01000145.1:605417-769795 GCA_013399135.1 Heliornis fulica | reverse complement strand
TTAAATTTTTAATTCATATTTTACAAAAAACTTTTTATATTTCTGTTCAGCATTTTCCTTCTCAGAAATCAAGATGATGTACACAAAATTAATCCCAGTGAACAGTTATTAGAATTTTTCTATGACTCTGTATTTTGTCATAATGAGTAACTAGGTGGCTATTTTATGTCTAAAGTAGTTCTATAATGTTTTTCCTTTATGTCTCCATAATGTACCTGACATCGGTTTTCACATGGGACTGCCTTATATCTCCTTCCTTTCAAACATATCTGACAAACTTGCCTATTGAAAATGTCTGCTCATTGCAACAGCTTCATCCCACGTGGCAGTGTTCCTCTTAGGAGTTGTTCTACATTATGTCATCCTTGTGTATGTATTCTGTGGTGTCAGAACATGATTTGAAGTGATAAATTTATCTCACCTCAAAACTGAGCATGGTCATGTCTTCTTGAACACTGATTTGCTTCTTATGTTCTGTTCCACAGTTGAAGTTGTAAAATGACCTGGCTTATTTCCACTGCATGACAGACTGAAACTGGAGTGGCAATGCTGCTAGCCACAAAACATATGCAAGACTGAAAGCAGTAATAGTCCACAGCAAAATAGATTAAAATCAATAACAAATAGTTCCATGATATATTCTGTGTTTAATTTTAGCTAATCCAATTAAAACTTAAATTTCAAAGAGGAAATTCTGATAGTAAAATCGAAACAAATGTGTGTGGAGGTGTAAATTATAAATAAATATTGTCCTCACTATTATTCTATATTTTTGGTTTTCCACTCAGCCAGTTCTGTGAACATAGTTTCAGAGAGCTGTCAAGAAGGGTTCTTCCCGAAACAGACATGAGAGACCGTTGCCAAGTGACTCAAAGTGATTAATACTCATAGGACTACTTCATAAGCAAATGTAAATGATGAACTATTTTGTTGGTTTACCAGAGTGATTCAATAAGAGTTCTTTACTCAGACCTTACCTTCTGTCTTTCTAGAAGAAAAGTCTATTCTTTGAAGGGACTTGGCTCCAAATGTTGTAAATTCAGGTCTTCTCAGCTGCACTACTCTGGAAAGTATGATTAGCATTATTTTTCATATAGCTTTTTGATAAATATCCTTGCTGCTCTTGTTCACTAATTTAGGGAATATAAAAATCAATTACTTACAGTGCAAATGTTGTAAAATCATGTAGCATGGTTCTGTCTTTAAAACATTCCTATTGGTTTTGGTAAATTTATAAAACAATGTTGAGGTTTAAATATTTGGACTCAAATTGAGTAAGAGGTTAAAAGTTAAACTCACTTCAGTAAACTGACAAAAAATCATAATAATTTCAGAGAGCGAGTTTTGATCCAAAACATGTATATACTTTGGTTAGAATTCATTAAGGGTCTACAAGTCAGGCAAGATAGGCCAAATGAGTCATATCATCTATGCTTCCTACATGAAAAACAGGAGGAAGAAACACTCTCAGTATGATTGATCTGACACAGTTCATCAGGTAGGGACAAGGACACCATTCTAGTAATCCCTCTTCTTCTCCAACAATGTGGGTTTTCTAGACAACAACTCAAACTAGGTGCCTAATTTCACATGTTTAAATTCAGAAGAAATTAACTCAGAATAATAAATCAATGTTAAACGTTTTATATCTCCTTAACATTAGGGTTCTCACAGAATCAAATTTTTCTTAATCTCTATACATACTTACCTCTTGAATTTTAGGCTGAAGTGGGAGTGGTTGGTTGGGTTTTTACTTAATCTTCTAAAGTTATCAATCAAAAGATTCATTCATTTATTAAAGAACCAACAATTATTGCATCTAGCAAACACTATTTACTAACTGCCTTAAAGGAAAACTGCTGTGAGAAAATGCATATAGAGCTATAAGGCACTTTCAGATGAAAAATGGACAACTTGTGTCACTAAAGGTTTGCAGGTATGTGAGCCAAAAAGGCAAGAAGCCAAGACTGAAAAAGAGGGCATGGATGAGGAAAGTTACAGCAAAGAAAGTCTGTTAATTTACAGCCCACCTGCTATTTGTAAAGAATCAGCCAGAGGATTTCACATGCCTGCCCTACAAAAATGCAGGTAGGATGTCTTTTGCAGCAAGGGGAAAGTCTCCTTGTGTTTACCAGACCTAGGAGTCATGAGCAGAAACAAAGTCCTGTTATCCTAAGGCTCTGAGGTTGTTTAAGCATGAAAGTGTTTCTGCTTGCTTTTCTTTGCAATGCAGGAAAAAGAGGAAGACTAACAATAATTTCTTTGAAGCTAATCTAACTAGCTTTAAAAAAGGATGCTCTCCCTGTGGACCTTATGCTTGAAAAGGTAATTTAAAGTGTTTCCTCTTGAGTTTGAAATGGTGGGATATCTTCTGGGACACATATTCCTTCCAGGAAAGTGATGGGCAGCAGGCGGTCAATAGATTGGAAGCTGAGTCTAAGGAACAACCAAAAAGGAGGTGAGAACTGAGGGAAAGGAAGAGAAAACAGCAGAGCTCCTGCCCCAAGCTCAGCTCGATGCAGCTCAGTGAGCTTCCCATACTGAAGTAATTACTGACCTTGCTCCTGACCACTTGGTTGCCTCCAGTGAAGATGATTAAACAGAGGAGCCTGAGCCCAGGAGTTGTCTGCCTTAAAAGAGGTGAAGGGGGTTGGACATATGTCCCACAGCAGAGAGATTCTGCAGACCCTCTGTCAGTAGTGTGTGGTTAGATGCTTGGGTGATGGCTGTTTGAAGATACACAGACAGTGAGATTTCTCTAACACTGCTTCAAAGCTGGTTAAAACCCTTGACGAACAGAAGAAGATTGCTTTCTTGATTATGGTAATACAAAACCTGAAATGTGAAAATTTCAATATTTTGAGGTTGCTGACATTGATTTACATCACTTGTTACCACACTGTGTAGACTTCCAACACCTTAAGAAGAGACAGATTATTTTCCCCATATATAAATCTTAGGGAGTGATATAGACCCTACATTAAAAATCAAACTCAAAATTCACCTCTGAAATTCACACAGAAATATTAGTGTTCTGTATAATGTGTAGAAATGGAATCTACTTTTTTTTTTTTAAAAAGATGTTTTTCAGGTCCCTTTTCCCTAGAGACTACATAGGTGCTATTGAAAATGCTAAGATAGATGGGTAGCTTCTCTAAACCTTTTCATTGCATAATGAATAGTGGTTGTGGGGGTTTTATGCAGATTTCAATTAGTATTATGAAGAGCCATTGTTCTGTTGATATTATAAAAAGCAAAATAAATCGTCTAATCTCATGCTGTGTGAGGAATGTCTTTTATTTCACTGAACTGCATGGATGTACAATGTGTTTAATTTAGAAAAAGAGATGTCTTAACAGTATAATACATATTCCATTTCAATTAGTTGTAACCAGCTGCCAGAGGAGTAGCAATGATTGAGAGACTCATAGATCAGAGAGGATAATGCTCTTTAATGCCTTTCTTATGGATTCTGTAAATCCTCTAGATATTTTCATGTGAGAAGTGTACATGATGCTCCAGGCTTAAGCAGGAATTGCTGTACAGACTCACTGTTGGCCTGTGCCTGGCTTCTGAGCCACAGGAAGGCTGTGATTTGTTTCCTTACTTGAAAAATAGTTATCATGTTTATATTGCTATACAGGTTGGAAGGACTTTGTCACTATTGATAAACAGAAAGTTTCAGTTCTAATGATTTATTCATAGAAATTAATGTACATGAGATGTTCCCCCAAATCCTGAGAAAGGCAGATACATTTTGCTTTTGATATTCTAAGAAGAGCACAGTAGAAATCAACCCTTGATAAATGCTTGGATTACAGTGCTTTTACTTTTATTCTTTTATTTATGTTTCAGAGAAAGGAGAGTTATGGCATCAAAACAACCTGAAGCAGGAATTTGAATTGGTTTAAGATTCTTTTGAAGAGAACAGACATCACTCAAGTAATTTTCCTGTCCCCTTTGTGTTTCATTCCAGTATTTCACCCCAGGAGTGAGGCACTAAATAAGGAAAGAAGGGCTTTTATAAAGTCTTCAGTTATTATTTGCTGCTGGATGCATGTAGATAAATGAAATGCAAAGCAGATAAAGCATATCCACAACTGCTATAACTCTTCTGTAGATCTGGGAACTGCCATGATGTTTCAACAGTTCAGTTACTGTCATGTTGTTTCTAGAAGTTAAAGGCCACTGTAAACTCACATTGTAGCATCTGTAGCTTGTATATGAATGAAACATCAATTTTTCCATTAAGATTCATTATAAAAGTTAGTAGCTACAGGTTTGTTTTTTTTTACCTCCAGCTCATTTACAATGATAAATGCATGCTATCTCCTTATTCCATTAATGCAATAAAATTATTATGAAATTTGTGCTGCCAACCCACATATAGATTTTAATAAAGTAATTTGTTAAGGAATATTTTTGAAATATTAGAGCTGTAAAGGTGCAACAGAACAATGAGAAACAAAGCTTTTGGCTTTTTCTCAAGCAAGGCTGTTATTCTTTTTTACAAAGAATTGCCTTCAAATGATGTACTATGTGTTCATTCTACTGCTCACTATAATTATGATCACAATTAAACCGCAAAAATTGTTACTGTCAGTTTAGGATGTATGAAGCTGAAAAGACAGTTTGTACTGCAATGATTTTTTTTATTATTATTAAAGACTTGGTATTCATAGCCAGGTGCAGTTGATCAAGCTGGAAATCTCACACATTTAGGAACATGTCGCTGAGTTCATTCTCTTAAATTTGGGGTTGCTTTTTCAAGGTATGAAAGGGGAATACATATTTCAAATTGATGTATATTATTATTTGAAAGCTTTTTTAAAATAGACAACTGCAATAAGCAATATGCCAATACTATTTTGATATAAATTTCTACTTTTAAAGAAATTTTTAAATGTTCACATCTACCTTATAAACAAAATCAGTGACTAGAAAATAGCATCCATTTGCCAACTAGAAAGCTTCATTTAATTTTTCTGTGTTATAGTCAGTGTCACTATGTACTATGCATGTGTCAGAGTATATGAGTGAGGGTCTAAAGTGCATGAGAAAGAGATAAAGGAATCAAAGTAACTCCATGAAAAGAGGCACTTGGACCAAACTGATATATCTGAGTAATGAAGATGTAAGGACTGACCCTGATGAGCCTGCATGGCAATATGGATAGTCATAAAAGCAATCTGTTGTTATGAAATTTAAACTTAATACAGAACTTAGGCTTTACCTATGTTCCTGAGCAATACCTTCAGGAAGGTATAAAACCCCATAAAATCTGATTTGTTAAATTCTAATCACACTACAGAAATAGAATTTGCTAGATAATTTTGCTTGGTAAATCACAGTATCAAAATAATCAAGCATTCATCATTATTTGGAATCGTGAAGTTTTATATCACTCTGTGTTTAACAGTTGGACTCAAAAATTTCACCCGAAGTGATAATTAAATCAGGAGTTTTTCCTTTCTCACAAAGCTCGTTGCCAGTGTCTCCAGTGGTAGACTTGTGCCTGAAGACTTATATGAGATCTTGCACTGATTTAGTTTTAAAAGTTCGCTTTCTTACATTTGACTCTTTGTTCACTCACTTCAAATTGATAATTGTACCAGCTCATAGCTATTGCGACAAGTTTGTTCTCTTTTTTTATTTTTTCATTTATACTTCAAATATTATGCCAGTTTAAGTAAAACAGTAGACATTAATAAAGACTTTGTTTTCATTATGCTTTGTTTGTTTCTTAGCTTTTCCATTTCTGTGGAAAATTCACCTGGAATTTTTAAAGTTCAGAGAATGATTCATTGTTGTACAATATTTTAAATACATGCCTAAGCTTATATCCTACTAAAGAAAATATCCTCAGCAAGGATGTTTGAAGTGATGTGCAACTGGTGAGGGTGAGGTTTCCAGTTCATTCCTGCTGATCACATTATTGCATGCTCTTGCCCTGTTATTGCTGTTTTAGCAGGGATGTATTGCACTCTCAGGTTTTCATTACGCTTCCTGATCCTGTAAGCTGGTATCTACTGATGCCCATGAAAGTCAGGAAGCAGTTGTGTAGGATTAGGAACAGGTAAGGTAGTGTCAAAGATTGATAAACTTCTCAATATAAGTTTTTTGCCCTTTAAAAATATATTATAGAGTAACATTTTTCTATACAATTGCAAACATAATGTACTGTAGCTTTTAATAATTTTTTAGTTCCCTGTTGGAAAACTCAAACTCTTTTTAACCCTCAAACTCTTCTCCATGTAATTCATTTTCCTCGTGGATGAGCAGTTTAAAAATAATCTATTTGGACAAAAAAACCCGCAACCATAAAGTTTACTCAGTTACTGCAATGAGTAATTTTGATGCTAGAGCAATACCTATGGTAACAAGTATACTGAGGTAGTCTCACACAATAAACATGCCTAACTGACATGTTCTATAAGGAGAACAAGCAGGATGTACGCACACCCTGTGCTAATGGATTTCCAGTCCACACTTTCTCTCACACAGAAGATCATTCTTGAAATTTCAGGATCTATATATGTTAATAGAAGCTCTTATTTCTCAGACAAAAATCAGAGTTGTCCATAAAAGAAACTGGAGTTTTACCATGGAGATGACTGAGCAAAGGAGCCATCTGTCTGCACATAGCTCTGTCAAACCATGGCAGAGCCCTACTGTTAATTTCTGGTGGATATCGGTAGAGCTCCACAATCAGAACAGCAGCAGACTGCTGCTTCAGCTGGTGTCTAAACTCACCCTACACTGGGCATAACCAGAAGGTGTACGGCCCTCCTTCTCCACGTAGGCTTGCTCCTCATAGACATCCAAGCACACCTTCCTACTGACCCATCAGGCTGGGACAAGGCACTTTCTGCTCCCCTTACAGAATTTCTGTGACATAGTGGCAGAATCTTGTAAGTGGCATGATGGCAGTTATCCATATCATTTTTTCAGATAGTTTTAGAACTAAGATAGAATGTACATCCATCTTAAAGGTGTGCACCTCAAAGGTGAGTGAAGCAGGAAGCTCAGCATGGGGACAGCCATGAAGCCTAGCCTGTGATTGCTGGTTGAGAAGCAGGCTATTTTTGTAAGAGAAATAATTTTCCGCCTCCATCACAGACTTCAATGTTAGCTTTTGCTGTCTTGTTGATAATTTAATGAACTTGAAATATTCATTATCTCTGGAGAAAAATCAGAGTTGTTCAATGTGAGAATATTGTGAGAAGTGATTGGCCTGTCGCTCTTTTTGTCTCCATATCTCAGTTAGAGGGACAAGTTTTATAAGTAACCCATAATATCAATGAAAACAAATAATTACCACATTTATATGTAAATAATCCCATTTTGTTTCAAATTACAGAAAAAGTCAAACTTTGAGTAACACTACTATGACAGCAAGATCATACATAAATTATGAATGACTACATTTTTCTTATGGTACTTTGATAACAGAAAGTCAGAAAAAATAAATTACAGATGCTAAAAAGACATTTTCATTTTCTAATCTTTTACCTTATGCCTAATTGAAAATAATCCAACTGATTAAAAGAGCAATCAAAAACCCGGACACTCACAACATTCATTCTGAGAATTTATTTTTATAAATTCTATATTCACTATTGTTGTGAAGACCTCCAAATTGCATGTGTACTTGAAGTTTGATGCTACTGACACTAAATCTTTAGTTTTTTTCAGAAAACTCTTCATCTAATTCCCAGAAAATAATAGTTTAATCACCAGGCGATATCTGGAGTAAGGACAATTCTTTAGTTGGTCTCATATTGAGCTAAGGAAGGGGTATAATAGATTATTATATGCTTTGCTTTCATATGGAAAAAATGTAAATAAAAGACGATAAACTTTCTTCTTGCTTTAGAAAGTCTGTTTCCAAATAGGGATAAATCCAGAAACAATTTTTGGGGGGGACAAAATTAAAGACTAACATTTTTAATGGAGTTGTTTCAAAACATTTTAGTAGGTTTTCAAGAAGCTCATAGTGATGAAATAAAACAAGTTATTGCATTAAAACAGTAAAACAAGAATAAACTGTTATCAAAAACAGTTATAACTTTTTAAAAACAAATACAAACAAAATTAAGAGGAATCTTATAGCAATAACTGTTGCTAGGAAATCAGAAAATTGATAAAATTTCTAGAAAACCATAAGGACATTTATGGCCAGACTTAAGAAAAATTAATGTTTCAAAGAGCATGAAGGAAAAAAAATAAATTTTAGTTGTATTGATTAGAGTTTTGCTTTATCTTTTGATAAATGAAATTTAACAGACAAGAAGTCTTGATAAGCTCTACCTTTTCAAATTTCAAATACATAAGAGGTGAAAGCATTCAGATGTAATAGAATCACAGGCAGAGGTTGGGTAGGGACAACCTCCACTAGCCCAGGTTGCGCAAAACCCCATCCAACCTGCCCTCGAACACTGCCAGAGTGGGGAGAGCCACAGCTTCTCTGGGCAACATGTGTCAGGGCTACACCACCTTCATAGTGAAGAAATAGTTGTTATGATAGAAGATGCTTGCTGACTAGTTCCAGCTAAGACCTTATAATAATAATAATTTCAAATGTTTCAGTTGTCATTTTTCTGCATGGAAATTTTTTGAAAGTTTTGCTCTTTTTTTTTTTTTTGATTGTTTGTTTTTCCTAACAGCAGAATATTGATCATTTTTTTAATCTATGTGAATCAGGCTATTTCCAGGTAATTTTTTTGGCCAGTAACAGATCTTCCTTATTCCTGTTTATATAAAGTACCTTCTTTAGAAAAATCACAGAATCATAGAATCACAGAATATTAGAAGCTGGAAGAGACCTTGAAAGATCACTAAGAACAACCCCCCGGCATGTCCTTTACTTTCCTGACCCTGTTTAATATTTGCCAAGATTTCTTTTAATTTCATGCTAATAATTACAGACCTCTTTCTTTGGTGACCCTAATGAGCAAAACTTCTCTTTGCTTCTGGGGGTCATTCATTCATACATTTAGTAGATTTTCTACTCTGCAAATACCCTGAGGAGAGTGGAAAAAGCTCAGCTTTCCATTTGCCTGTGGCATTTACATCTAGACCATACTTTTTCCAGTTTCCTTCAAGGAAAAGCACACAAGCCCATGTTGGAAACCTTACTGGAACTGTGATACGGCATCTGCTGTTTCTCCTCCATCCATAAGACCTTTACCTCTTGTAGGAGGAAATTAAGCTGCTTTGGCATGATTCATTCTTGACACACAAAGGTTGGTTGTTATTCATCCCTCTGCTTTACTCAGGGTACTCACAGATTGCTTGCTTATTTGCTCCGTGTCTTTTTCAGAAGTGGAAATTAGAATATCTACAATTTTCTGGCACCTCCTTTATAAAGTGATGCATCACTCTTGTCTTTTGCTGTTTTTTCATATCCATCTGTCACAACTTCTCATAGGAAATTTAACACTGAACTTTTATTAATTCTTTCAGTGCTCTAAAAAAAACAAAAGTCTTTGTATGAAGGCAGTTTGAAAACATATGATTAAGTCAAATATCACTTTGCTCCTTGCTGTACAAGGCTGAAATCTTTCTCCTTCATGCCTGATATTAATTATGATAGTGTCTGATAGCAAATGAACTTTTTAGAGAGAGTGAAAAAAAGTCATTAAGTGTTTAGAAATTTTCAGCATCATGTGTCAATTGTTTCCAGTCTCTGCAGGGGCAAACCAGACATCTCTCTTTTTTTCATCTTACCTCTGGAAGACTTAGTAGTGGTTTCTGGTAGTTGTTCAATCATTCCACAAGTTCCTTTTTGTGACTGGTTTTCTAACCCACACTTTAATTGCACCCAACCTCAGTAGATTGATCTGGTGTCCATTTTCTATGCAGTTCTCTTTTGTGCTTTAAGAAGCCGCTGAGATATTTCATCATACTTAGAGATTCTCAGCTGTATGTCCTTAATATTCTTTTTAATTGCTGATGTCTTTCACACCTCGTCCTCCTACAAGCCATCAGAAATCATCTTTCCTTCCAACTCTATAATTTTCTTTCCATTGTTTTTATTCTGCCCTGATTTGCACACATCATGTTCTCTCATGCCCAAGATACCTTTCAATTTAATGGCCTCAGATTTCTTTCCTCTTGGTTGAAACAATATGTAGAATTTCTTCTTATAAATGCTCCACAGTTTTACTACTAATTGGAAGAACTCACATGGCAATCAGTGTCTCACTATGACCATTTTTCATAAATTGTTCTGTTATTAAACATTACCATTGACAACTGCTCATTTAAGAGTTTCAAAGGGTCAGAATGACATCACCTATTCTGGCTTACAATTTCAGAAAATATTTGTGCTTGAGCTAGTTCACTGGCTAATTGTATATCTTGTGAGACTTTGTCGCTTGTTTCTCTTCTTTATTTGTAGTTCAGAGCCAGTTATAAATTTCATCTGTGGCTGAGAATTCAGTCTTTTTGAGACATGTTGCACACATCTGTAAAGATAATAATAATAACACACATCTCCCCCCATAATTCTCCTGTGCTTTCACAATAAAATTTCTCCTATTCTATTTTTTTTCTTTCCTTGTGTTGCCATTTTGTGCAAATTGTGCACAGTGAATACGTGTGCATTCCTGCAGTTACCTGAATATCAAACTGGAAGAGTGATTTTACATTCTAAGGAGGCTAAGTAATAGATGAAGGAGTGTCTTTCTGATTCCTAGAACTAAAAGTGGCAACTAAACTGCCTATAATCCATGGGTTTAAAAACTTAGACATAACCTGCAGATTCACAAGAACAGTTTAATGACTGCAGCAACCTCAAAAATACTTCAAATATTCTCTGCTATGGTGATAAAGAAAAAGTCGTTTAGGCATACGTAAGCAGAGACATCTTCATAAAAAGTATAAGATAAATAATCTTAAAAAAGATCTTGTTCAAAACTTAATTTTAAAAAGGACTCAATTTTTCTCCTTCCTTGTCACACATGTCTTTGGTCACGTCTTTCCATTACTTTAGAGATCTTGGAAGTGGAACTAGACAGCCTGAGTTACATTGCCTTATGTTTCATCTAAGTCCATATTTAAGCATCTTGTCCATGAAAGGAAAATTTAAAAAAAAAAAAAAAAAAAAAGAGATATCAAGGATTTAGAGGCCTGAAAAAGGTGAGATGCTTTTCTATCCTGGAATTAAAGTACTGAGGAATTATAATTTTGATCTGCATTAAAAGAAAACTAATATTTAACCCTGTGTGTCCTTAAAATCTGGATGCAGTGAGGCTTTTAAACACCTGCTCTACTTCAAAGTACGCTCAAGATAGCTTTATTGGATCAGATCCTAATTTGCTCAAAAACATAAATGGACCTTATTAAAAGTCAACAAGCTTGTGCTCTGTGGCTTACTTTCAAGTTATTTCATTTGAAACACAGGGATCCAATTAATTCCAATGGAACTGTTTTATAGATATTAAATTTACATATTAAGTACTAAATTGAGGCCAGATTGAAGATTGCTGCAAAATTCCTTTGATTCTATAGCTGTCTGCAGCTCAAAACTATTTTGGTGGAATTTTCATTTATAGATAATAAAATAAGTTAGCATAAACAAATGATGATGTTTATCCACTGGAAATATTACACACTGAAATCATCAGAATTATTTTTTTGAACACTTTAGCCGTATCTTGTTAAGATGAAAGTTGGTTCTGATTTATAGGATCACCATGGAGTTCCCTATTATACTGTCACTCAGAGACTATAAGAGTGGAAAACCCATTACGGTGTTAATTAGGTTTGTGGTAGTTTTCAGGCTGGTGGTGACAGCTGCCTGCATGTGGCCCAGCATATACATTATCTGAGTGATAACACTGCTTCTGTTAGGGTAAGAGACTTTGCACAGTCATGACAAAAGGAAAAAGGACATTTCTTTCTCCTTAGAGGGCAGTATCAGAAGCCAAGAAAAAGCTTCAAAAGGTTAGATTTAGTTTCTTGCAAAATAGGACAATACATGGTGGAGCTTCATTTCATTTTCTTCTGCTTTGATGGGGATGGCTGAACACCTGCTTGTTAATGGAGTGTGGGGATTGAATTCCTTGTCTTGCTTTGCTTGTGAGTGATTTTTGCTTTACCTATTAAACTGTCTTTATCTCAACCCATGAGTTTTATCACTTTCATTTTTCCAGTTCTCTCAACCATCCCCCTAGGGAGGAGTGAGCAAGTGGCTGCATGTGGCTCAGCTGCCGACTGGGGTAAAACCACAGCAGTAGCTAACACTCCTTGCAGACCATAAAATTTGTATTCTCACTAGTAAATCATTCACTTATTCATGTATCTAGCCTGCTAAGTCACATTTGAAAAGCAGTATATTCTTTGCTGAGTTAGTAAAACATATCTTAAATAGTATCTCAAACCTAGACAGAGTTAGTCAGGTCAAGCCCACCAAAAGTAATGCTATCACCTCCTGAATCCCAAGTGTTTTGCTTTTCTTCTACTTTCTAAAACAAAAGTACTGTCTCTTTTTGCTCCAGCACTGCACTGGGAGGTACTGTTCAGCAGTGTGGTGAGCAGATAGGTTCAATCACTGATTGAGTATTTGTGTTAAATATCTGCTTTTATGCACATTGCTTTTCTTGCTCTTTATAAAGCAGAGTGGTCCAAACAAGAACCTGCTGTGAATCTGCTGAAGTCAGTGGACAGCTTCTCTCTGGACTGGATAAACTTTGTGTCAGGGTCTTACTGTGTCCTGTTGAGAAAATTGACCTAATGTATTTTTCCCCCATGTCTGTATTCAATCACTCCTTGATGTTATTTTCCCCATGTTTATATTTCAATTTCACTTTCTCTACATATCTCTTTTCACCCCATTTTTGTATCACATTTTGAGAGTTTATTATTTATTACAGGAAATTATGTAGAACTTTTTGATATTTGAAAGACCATGGACCACTCAAAAGAAATAAGAACCCTTCCAGTCAGAAGACAAGCCACAATTAATGTGCAGTCAAAATTTCTCCCAAGCACATGAATTACTACATCTCCCAAAGTCAGAAAGAACAGGTGGATGAGACACATCCACATGTATGCACTGCGCCTCAGTATGCAGACCATTGAATGGGTGTTAGTGAAGGCAATGTGATTTAAATTATGAAAGATTTGTGAATATGTCATTATTTAGGAACCTATTCATATCAGAATTAACTCCAGCAGCTCTACTGGCATAGATAAAGCACACCAGTTGAAGTTATCATGAGCTGCAATGCATGCAGCAGCACTTGAGTGAAGTAATCACTTTTAGTCACTCCCAAGTTAGCTACTTTGATGCTTATGACTATGCTCATTCCAATAACCATTCTGCATAATATCCAGACAATTTGACAAAGGTTAAGAAGTATATACTTGTATTGCTTACCCTAAGAAAAAACCCAAAACCTTCATTTAAAAATAAATAAATAAGTTGGATTTGCCTTTCAACCTTAAATGATCTCTACCAGAAATTTAAAACTTATACTGCAAGGCAGCAACACAAAGAACTGGTCTCTCATGCCAATATGTTTATTTCCATGTGGGAGGTTAGAAGAACATTAGATTTGTAACAGCAACGCTGTAAGGAAACACTTGGTCTCCTAGCTGCCATAGTTATTACCAGCTGCAAACTTACTGGGTTTCCTCTCATTAACGTTATCACTTGGCACAGAACTATAATGCAGGTTTAGCCAGTTATTCAGCCATCTGTGAAGTGGCTTAACTCTGCAAGACGTGGTATTAAACAAAATGCATATTAGTTTTGAGGAACATGCAGTTCACAGTGCTGTCTGCAGTTCAGTAAGATAAAAACGAAGTCAGTTGGGATATTGCTACTGTTGGGCTAATTACAAATAATAGCCTAGGAAAATATGGGGATTATGGATGAAACTAAATCCTTCAATAAAGCCTCCTTATGCTAGATGGTTTTTGGATTCCCTTCCCCTCCTTGCCCTGCAATAAACTATGAAAAAATTGAACCTCTTGCTAAATTATTTTCCTTTAATTAGTCAGATTCAAATAGAAAATTTTTCATCCCTTGTCTTCATTTCCTGGCAGAGAGCAGAACAAATACATTAATTCCATTAAGAACCATTAGAGAACAATATAGAATGCTAAATCTGGTCAATAATAAACTGACCTATTGAATCATCTTGTAGTAAATTAAAAATCATTTTAACAGCCCACAGGGTAAAGTATTTAAAAAACAGATCAAATCTCTTTCATTTTCACATTTAAGAATTAAAGGAACCAAGGGGATGGAGTCTAAATACTGAGTTCTCTTCTCCTTTTTCTCCCATGTGATCGCACCAGTGACGTCAGGTTTTATATCACACAAGTGATGGCAAGACTTATATTCCTATAAACCAGCATAAATCCATCAGTGTATATATCTGCACCAGTCTACATTGCTGGAGGTGAGATTTTCTGAGTAGTACAATGGAAAGAACAGGATGTTCAGAAACCCGATGCTAACATTGGTACAGAGAAACCTCAAAACAAAGCTGGTTAGGTTTCACAGATTCACAGAATCATAGAATGTCAGGAGCTGGAAGGGACCTCAAAAGATCATCTAGTACAAACCCCCTCTGCTCGAGCAGGATCACCTAGATCAGATCACACAGGAAGGTTAACACACTTCCTCTCTGAAAAGCCAGCGTATTATTTTCATCCTGTCAGATGGATGTTAGATCAGATTTTTTTTTTAAAAATACCCTAAACCTAAACCTAAACCCAAACTTATTTTTATATAAAAAAAATCAAGTAAGTTTGACTTGGGTTTTTGTAAATTAAGCCCTCAATTAAAAAAAAAAAAATTGAAATTAAGAGCAATTTCTAATAAATATGTCAAGGAGTCATAGAACTTTTTCTAGTGTCTGCTACATAAATAAAATTTAGGACACATAATTATTTTGTCAAGGGAAAAAGTTCCTCATCTTTGTTTGTTTACTGGATGTATGGGAGTGGTCATAAAGATTATGTTCCTTGTTTGAGCTTTATGTATATCAATACACATACACATGTATACTTACATACAGGTGTAACCATAAAATTTCTCCAGCGAGTGTATAATCTTCAAGGAGACTGAAAGTTATTGCAAAAAGAAACAGAATGTTTGTGTCCATAGTGGATGGGATGAGAAACAGTGGATTTAACAACCTGAAGGAAAATTCAGATTTTTCAGATTCATCTTTATTAGAAGGATTTGTAAAGTGAAGCAATAACCAAAAGGGAACTCACTAGAATATATTATGTAGGAAGTGATAGGAGTCTCCATTTTTTAAAGTCTTTACAAGCAAGCTGGAAAATACCAGAAAAAAATGCAGTTGATCCTACATTAGGGGAAGAAAGGAGGTCAGATGATCTCTTGGGACCCCTAGACACCCAAAGTAAAGTTGTGTCTCTTTCTGGAGGCCAAATAGTTTAATTCAGCATGGATTCACCAAGGGCAAATTGTTCTCAACCAGCCTTGTAGCCTTCTACGATGTCATCCCCAGCTGGGTAGATGGAGAGAGCAGTGGATGTCATTTATCTTGACTTCAAAAAGGCTTTTTATACTGTCTCCCATGACATCCATGACAAAGCTGAGAAAGTGTGAGATAGATGAGTGGATGGTGAGGTGGGCCGAGAACTGGCTATCAGGCTGGGCCCAGAGCGTGGGCATCAGTGGGTCAGAGTCTGGCTGGAGACCTGTGACTAGTGGTGTTCCCCAGGGGTTGGTGTTGGATCCGGGCTTGTTTAACTATTTCATTAAAGACCTTGTTGAGGGAATAGTGTCCACCCTCAGCAAGTAGCCAATGATACAAAGCTGGGAGGAGTGTGGGGACATGCAGGAACGGACACACTGCCATTCAGCGAGACCTGGACAGGCTTGAGAGCTGGGCAGTGAGGAACCAGATGAGGTTCAATAAAAGCAAGTGTAGGGTCTTACCCCTGGGAAGAAACAACTGCAGGTATCAGTGCAGTCTGGGGAATGACCTGCTGTAGAAGAGCTCTGCAGAGAAGGACCTGGGGGTCCTGGTGGATGTCAGGTTAGCATTCAGAGGACTGTAGCCAGCAGGTGGAAGGAGGTGATCCTCCCCCTCTACTCTGCCCTGGTCAGGCCTCACCTGGAGTCCTGTGTCCAGTTCTGGGCTCCCTGGTACAAAAAAGACAGGGATCTCCTGGAGATAGTCCAGTGGAGGCCACAAAGATGATTAAGGGCCTGAAGCATCTCCCCTATGAAGAAAGGCTGAGTGAACCAGGGCTGTTCTTGAGAAAAGAAGACTGAGAGGCAATCTCATATTTATAAATATTTGAAGTGTGGGGGACAAAGGGAGATGGACAACCTCTTTTCAGTTGTCTGTGGGGACAGGACAAGGGAGAATGGTCACAAGCTGGACTCCAGGAGGTTCACGCTGATGTGAGAAAGAACTTCTTCACAGTGAGGGTGGCAGAGAACTGGAACAAGTTGCCCAGGGAGGTTGTGGATTCTCCTTCTCTAGAGATATTTAAGACCCATCTGGACGCCTACATGTGTGACCAGCTCTAGGGAACCTGCTTTGGCTGGGGGGTTGGACTCGATGATGTCTGGAGGTCCCTTCCAACCCCTACAGTTCTGTGATTCTGTGAGGTGATTTTAAGATTAGGTGTTTAAGAATGTATCCAACAGAGTGACCACAACAAAGAAAGTGGAAGGACAGGAAGGGTCTACTTTCAGAACTTTTTCCTGATGGCTGGAAACTGCAGAGAGCTGCTAAGTGAGAGAGGACAATGTGCTAGAGCAAAGATTAGACAAGGACTATTGCCTTTGGTCTGGTTGCTGTATTCAAAATGGAGCTGTCTTTCTATGCTTGTATGCTTAAGCGGAAGGTAAAGTTAAATGAGGTTTCATGAAGCTTATATCTAATTACTTTTGAAGTGTAATGTCCTTGGAAAGAGCTAAATGGTAAGTGAGAGTAACTGCACCTTGGCTGAAAAGCTAAAGTGCAAAAGTGATTATGGAGATCTGGGGACAGATTTATTCATTGAGACATAAAACTTTTTGGCCTACAGATGGCCTGGCCCCTAGGAGTCCTTCTCACAAAGGCTTTAAATTCTTCTGTGAAATGAGCGTATTAAGGCCGGAAGATAAAATCAGTGTCAAAATAGTATCATAACCTGAGATGATGACAAATGGAAAACGCTGTACATATCTAGAGCAAATATGCATTTTGGAGCCACAAATGTGCACATATATGCACATGTATATAGTAATTACTAGAAGTTAACAACAAGCTCCATTAATAATTTGACAGAAATTTTACCAAAAAAATGAAACGATGAATTGTCTAAAATGCAAAATGCAGCTCCTCTGACCAGTTGCATAATTATGAGATAAGATTTACAACTTGCAGTCTGCAGACTTTTTATGATCAGCTACAAGGTTCTGCAGATCTGTCCTCCCCCAGATCCTCTCCTTTTGGGGGAGCTTCAAAGCAGCCAAAAGAAGAGGAGGGTTGATATTATTGAGGATGCATATGTTTAGGAAAGCCTGAACTCTTAAAAATCCACCAATAATTGCTTGTCTGTCTCGCAAAGCCATTTTTCTTTCTAACACAGACTTCTTCTATTACCTTTGGTTACAGAAAAACACAGTCACCTATTCAAATAACAAAGGGCTGAATTCCCTTTAAACACACACTGAGCGCTGGTAGCCTGCAAAATTTCACTAAAGACTGAGGCTAATAAGAAGATAGCACACCCATCAAGGAAGAAGATAAAAAAGTAAAGCAGCTCATTCCTGTGTGAAATGTTATATCAGGTTTTCTCAGAATCAGACACCAACTTCCACTGTCTGCACGCGTGCGAGCGGGTGCCCAGGCACCACAAGGTATCATTTCCTCTGGTCCAAAGTCATGGTTGAAGGGTTTCCATATTTCACCTGAGTTTTAACTCTCTCACAGACACACTGTCCATCCTCACCAGCTGCTTGCCAGCTCCTGTACTGCTGAACTGTGACTTGTCTGTGACTCAGATGGTGGCTCTGGGTGCCACCCTGCATAGCTGTCCCAGCCCAGTGCTACCTTACGTCTCCCTCCAGACTCTGACCTTGAGGGCCATATATCCAAAGTTTAGTAAGGTTCAGCACCCAGCCGGCTCACTTCCACAGAAAGACCTAGGCTTTGGGACTGACATTTTTGGAGAGGAACACATTTCTAGCTCTGAAGGTTGGACAATAAAACCCACTTTTTACAAACAACAAAGAAACCTTTATTAAGGCAAAAGTACGTGATCTTGACAGGATTGTATAAGATGGCATTAATTTCATACCCAGTGTCCTTTTTCCACAAAAAGCAGAAATAATTCCTTAATAAGGAGCTTGTCTTAAAGGTAAACGGCCTTGTTCTTTTCAGAGTCCCTATCCAAATTAACTTCTGGAAGAACAAAAAAAAAGATAATTTTTGCTCTCATATTTCCTACCACTATGGATTGAAATGAAAAGTCACTTTGACACATGCAGTTTTATTCATTTATTTAGGGAAATATCAGCACAATATTTGCAGCAGACATGTCTGCTTAGGCCTTTCCAGGTATCACATGCCCTGATTTTTTTTTTTTTTTTTTTTTTTTTTTGTGGAGAGAACACAAGAAAAATGAACATTGTGTAGCCGGCATAGAAATATCCCTTTGGATATTGTTTGTGACAGTTGACTCTCATACAAGAACAGGTGAATTCCTCACAGCCATGTAAGTGTTTGAGGAAGTTGACAATTGCAGCAATAACCAATGAATACATAGTTCAGGTTGGAAATGTGTACCCAGAGACAAAGTTACAGATGTTTTCCAGAAGGTAGGAAACAAAAGGCCAGTTATTTAACTGTTCCAGGTCATGGTGGACATGAGACCCAGGCAGTTTTGTGACTGTGTGTGTGAATGAACCCATGTGGCTTCTCAAGGGAGCACTTTTTTAACATACAAAAGCCCAAATCAGCTCACTAACAGTAATCCAGAATTCTAGAAAAAAAAAAAAAGTCTGCTCCTAGAATAAACTGAAGCTGAGATGATGTTTTTATTAGTCTGATTGATGTAGTCTCTAAATACAGCAATCTCTACCTCTTTATACAATCCATTAAGTTCTTCATGCAAATGTTCTTGATCTCTTCTTGTGAGTAGTGACTGTGTGAGAGTATTTTTCTTCACAAGGTAATTACTGCATGTCACTCATGAGGTCATTGGAGGCTGCCACACAATGGGACTTTGTTCTCTGCTTTGCTGGGCAATTCTGACAACAGAGCTACTTATGCAACAGCACAGTTGCAGTCCTCCCTTTAGAAAATCGTAAGGAGAGGAGTCTTTATTTTTAAATGGTTTTACAAAAGATACATGTAGTATGTATTATGCTATTCTCTGAAATTGTACTCTCTAAAGACAGATTCTTTTTTGTAAAAAAACAAAAAGGAAGTTAACGGACAAGTAAAACCATTCTAAATCATGAAACTATTGCCCAGGATTTATTTTTTTTCATACAATAGAATTGTCGTCATCATTTTGTTTTGAAACCTGTAAGGCTCACTAAGGTTATGTGTTTCAGCTTTTCTCTGCAACCACAGGGAAATTTTCCTCTTAGCTGAAAGTTAAGATTGGCATGGACTCAGGATTTGTTGCTAAAAGAAAACATCAGATATCATAATAGTCATTAAGATATCACACTAAAGTCACCTCAAAGATCCTGGCAGTGAGTCCCGAGTTGGTTGCAGGAATGGCTGTCATGAGCAACCGAGGTGCTGGACTTGGGGTTCCTGTCATGAAACAGGGACTGGGATCAATAGCCCTGCAAAGATAGGACAACATGGGGTCAGTTGCAAAGGTATTTGTCTGTGGCCTTTGGAAGGCAAACAACCCATGCATAAGAGTACAACACTGTCCTGCTCCTTCTTCCCTTTGTCATCTTTCTGTGCTCCTCCCACCCTTGCCTGAGTTCAAGACACACATTAGCTCTCACTATTTTCCAGAAACCATCCCAAAGAGATTTTTTTTAAACCTTATTTATTGAGGAAAAGTCTATAACTTGTTTATTTTGCCATGGGTCATATTTTTCATGTCTCTTCTCCCTCCACCCCAATATCCCTCTCCTGCTCGAGCCCAGGGGTTGTGTAACACTGAGAGTGCATATCTTGTGCTGGAACTGGAATATCAGCTTCACAGAGAGAGCAGTAAAGAACAACATGAAAAGGTCACCTCTGCAGTAAAGTGCCCCTGCATTTTTCTGATAGGAAAATATAAGGCTTCTCTTGACTTTGCTGAACATTCAGAAACAGAACAGTTGGGATCAAGGATTCCCCTTTCCGGTGGGTGCCAGAGACTGATCCCCTTACATAAACTGAAATTTAAGAAAGTCAACAGGCCACTTAACCTGGATTAAGGGACATTCCTGCAGACTGTAATATCCTCAGTCGTGGAGTGACCATGCTTGGAGGAGAGAATTGCTAGGCATTATCAGTCCAATCTTTATGAGTCTGAATACTGGTTTTTTGACGTAAATGTGAATCCAGAGGCTCTCCATTGATTTATCAGTATTCATACTAAGGTTACTGAGAATAAAATCAGAATGAGATTCCCTCCACATCTTTATGATCTGGTTTCTACATGGAGATGTGTGTCCTTCAACATGTGAAAGGGGTACTTGTGTATTTTTATTAAAATGGAGTTTCTGACAGGTTGCAAATATGTTCCTTGGGACTCACCTCAAAATGCAAAAGCAGAGGCAATTCCCACTGCTGCAAATCAAAATGATGGTTTGATATGTATTCTAAAAAAAGGTGTGAAAAGATTCTTTGGAAGTGGCTTTGATTAAGGAATACATTCATTTGAAACAACTCTAATCAAGAAAGCCTATCAAGAGGACACGTTTTAGTGGGCAGGTTAATACTTAACATAAGAAACAACTTCATGACTTGAGTAAGTCAGCAAGATGTGTGGGAAAAGGACTGATGGAAGGCTTCTCGGTGGTGGAAGCAAAATTGAATTATTCTGCCTCAAGAAAAAGGTTCAGAAGGCAGCAGCTCTTGTTGGCAAGGTGTCTGTTCTACTTTCTTCTTTCCCAATTACCTCCATCTCCTCATTTCCCATTGCAGTAGCTGCTTCCCAGACTCTTTGTCCCACTGCTTGGAAAGGTTTACCTACTATACATCTTTGTGTAATGTAGGTAGGACAGCCTACTGCAGTCCCTTTCTGGGACACCTGCTGTACCCCAGCACTCAGCCCGGCTATGAAAATGCCTGTTTTGCCCACACCTACAGGAACAAGTGTCAGACCTTCCAACTAGATGCATATCGTTGATTTAAGCACCTTTTTTCCCATATGCTCAAGAGCAAGAGGCGTCAAAGTCCCTGTGGTAGGCTACTCTAGGGTAGTCTATCTCTGCACTGTCTAGAAAAACTGGCTCCTTAGACATCTAGCGTGGTGTCCAGAATTAAATTTCCTGTATCACTGCATTAATATGTAAACACACTGTTATTAACATATGCCTTCCACAGAAACTGTCCTGCGTACAAGAAAGGAGTTAGCTCTGCAGAAAACTTGTCATTTATACTAGTTACCTCTGCATATTTTGGGTTTATTAAGGCTGCAATTTAAATTTTAAACTCAGTTTTAGTGATTTATAGAACAACCTAGTAAACTGATGAAAAATTTCATGTGAAATCCAAAGATAAGGCTGAAGAAGCAACTTTTGCAAGTACCTTCAGGAAATCTAAAGAAGTGGTAGGTATTGTTTTTTCTTTATTGAGGATAAAATCTCATGTCCAGTCTTGCTTGTGATCTTAAAGGTCTTTTCCAACCGAGATGATTCTATGATTCTATGATTCTAAGAACACATTAGTAACAGAAGTACAGAGATGTTGAGAAGCTTGTGTTGGAAGGCAAAATCTTGGATTAACTTCAGAGGAATCTTAAATGATCCATTTGTTCTTCAATAATATATATGTTATGTAATTGGATTTTGTTGTTGTTGTTAGATCCAAATAATCAAGGTCTTAAAAATATATTTATTCTTTCTGGGAGCTCAAGTTAGTTTTTTCAGCCCCTAAGATATTGACTATCTGGGTCTTATTATGCATATTAGAAATGACTTGTGTATTTAGCCTGGAGTTTAAACCTCCACTCATATTTGAGCCTGTCATACTTCTTTCGTCTTCCAACGTTAAATCCTAAAAATGCTGAGCTTCATTCAGATACCAAACAACTACACAATTTTTAATTTTGTAAAAAGCCAATGTGTGATATTTGAGTGAATATAGAATTCGAAGTTAAAATGAAACTTGTGTAGCTAGTTCTGGACTGCATCACAGTTTGTATTCATTATCAGGCATTTTGTATTAAGGGAAAGTTAGGGAAAAAAAATCTGTGACTTGGGAGGCTTATAGCACCAAGTATGATAACTGAAGAAACACAGATCTCATATCTCATTCCAAGTACTTTTTGTCTGAATGTTCCGGTTTTGGAGACCATGCAATATACCTGGATATAAATAAATGACTAAATAAAAGTGATCCCAATCTGAAATATTCTTATAAATAGGCTTCAACAAACATGCACAAAAATCTCAGACCATCTAATTCTGATTTAAGTGAAAGCTGTCTTTGTTGGAAGAAAAGAAGTTACTGTACTAAAATAACAGAGACTGATAACGATCTTTCAATGGTATAAGATCCTGTATTGTAAATGGACATATTTCAAGTTTGAAATACCACTGTTAACTGAAGTCATAATCTATATGTTTGGAAAGGAATAGTCAGAGCATATGAAATACAGTTTCATTTTCTATTGTACAACATAAAATATATATGTGAAGGTTTCCTTATGCCTAAAAAAACCAAATCCTGATATAATTTCTGTCTGTAAAATGGCTGCCTTCCAAAGAGTTCTTGCTATCAAATCAAGCTTCATCAATTCTTCAAATGTATTTTTTTCTACTGAGAACTCAATGATGTGTGAGAATCATATAGGTTTGCCTTTTATTTTGAAAGAGTTATCCCAGTCATCCTTGTTTTCTCTGGGCATTAACGCTCACTGGAAAACTTCGGCATTAATTTCTGCAGGACACCATCCTAGCCATAGCAATAATGGAGTAATTTATTTCTGAAGCTTTAAAAGGTTATGCAAATTTCTATAGCAAATTCCTGTTCCAAGAGTGTAAACATCACTTTACCTATACAACCGTGTATTAAACTAAAAAAAAAAACAAAAAACAAACCACCAAAAAAAAAACCCCAACAAAACCAAAACCCACAACCCCTTAATAAAAAAAAAAAAAAAGTAGCTTTAAAAACAGAATTTGTGGACATGTATTTGTATTTCTGGTAATTGCACATAGAATACTTCTACCACAAACATATTTTGGATAACGAAGGCTGCGAGGACCAGGAGGTAGCATCAGTCTTCCTTCCAAAGTATAATGTTCATGTTTCCTTATATTACAGATAGAGTACAAGGGCCTGGTCCAACCAAGGAGATAAATCTTTCTTTTAAAAGAAGAAGAATATGCATCCATGCCTCTTTTGCACAGCAAGTAAATAATTTAAGAGCTCTAGCAAGCTTTGGAAGACATATCTAGAAAATGCTATTCAGCTGTCAGAGTTGAATGGATTTATCATGCAGTGCTTCCAATAACTTGTTAGCTGTTGTATGCTTGACATGTGGCAAGAGCTTAACACCATTTGGAAGCAGAGGCTAAAGCAGGCTTCTGCACAGTGAGGGATGACATCACTGGAACAAACATTACTATACCTATGCCTTCCAGGTGCTGGTTTCCATCCTATCGTGAGAAACCTGCCTGCGTGGTGTTATCTTGCGTTTTGGAAAGGCTGTCTGCTCATCTGCAAAGCAGGTGAGGGAAAACCAGACTATGCTTCCCTGGACCGCATCAGTCTGAAAACAGGGGCCTTGGAATGGAAAGGAGTTGTGTTCGCTCTCACCTGAGATATCACCAATGGCTCTGTCAGAAAATTATTACAATATAAAATATGTTAATATAGAGCAAAACCAGCATGAGATTTGCACTCTTCACCTGGAGCAAGATGTCAAGGCCTGTGCTTTGGAAACAGCAAAGCCATGCACTTTATATAACAGTCAGGCTCTGTCCTTCTGTGTATCTGCCCGCTTGAAGAAAGAACTGTTGAGGAAATCCATTATTGTTCATGGGGCAAAAGGTCCAAGAGATATGGGTTGGGCCAGATCAAGGAGGGACATTTATTCCAGACCTCATCTCTCTCCCAAATAATATTCTGCTGGTTTTGTCTGTTATACTGCACCCATTCACTCACTTCCTGGGCTCTCAGCTTGTGAAAATAACACAAAGCAGAATGTCCTTGTGGCCCTCAGATTTCCTTGCAAGGACAAGAGAGCCAGACAGGACATTTGTCCACACTCTGGGTTGTTTTGTAGGAAGCTTTACCCTGTAATTGTTATACAACACTTATTTAGTACATATTAAGATTAGGCAGAGAAATAATAAATTAAAGTCCACTTAACGCTCAAGTTGGTAGATATCTGCCCAAGAGATGCTGTTCCTTATCTATGTTCAGTAGTTCAATTTTATGTGAAATATGTAGGGTTTTCTCATGATTCCCATGTACCTCGCATTTATTTAAAATATATATTTAAGAAGTTATTTCAATTAGGTAGATAGATTTCCTTATATTACAGATAGAGTGCAATGGCCTGGTCCAACCAAGGAGATAAATCTTTCTTTTAAAAGAAGAAGAATATGCATCCATGCCTCTTTTGCACAGCAAGTAAATAATTTAAGAGCTCTAGCAAGCTTTGGAAGACATATCTAGAAAATGCTATTCAGGCCTAGACACTTTTCAGGAGAGACCCTTAGCGGTAGACCATTAGCTGTTTGAGGAATGGGCATTTCCCAAATCTCAGAGGTGATGTTTTCACCTTCGAATGACATACTTTCAGATTTATGACCCAGGGAAAAGGGAGAGATTGCACAGATTATTAGCAGCTCTGTGAAATTGGGAAGAATGAGATTCCCCTTCCTCTTTGCATTGCTCCTATGTATTGCTATTCTCTGGTAGTTTAAGGTAAAAAAACAAAAAAACAAAAAAAACAATAAACCCAACCAACAAACAAACAAAACCCCAAACCAACAAACAAACAAACCAACAAGCAAACAAAACCCAAAAATAAAAAAAGAGGCAAGAACCTCCTATGCACTCCCATGTGTATTAGACTGCAGCGTTTATCTCTCTCTAGTTTTCAACTTCTGGCTCAATGACTCCTTAAAGGCTGGAAATCAAAATTTTTCAACAAAACAAATGACAGTTCCTCATTCTCCAACTCAGCATGTGATCAACCAAGGCTACCTGAAGCATCTGTACTGGTTTTCCTTGAAGGAGTTTTCAGCACCTTAGACCATCTCTTGCATACTCTAACAATGGAAACCTACTTTACTAAAAAGTCAGAAGTTTCACTTTCCTGTAGATACTCCTTGAAAATTATTTTTGTAAAAGGCACTTTCATTCTGTTCAGTCAGATAATGTAATTTTGGGTTGCACAGAGCTTCAAGCCAATGGAGATGTTTGACACCATTGAACTTCTGGTGACCACTGGGCACAAGTACTGCAAAAGCTTAGGGAAGGAAATACCTTCAGTGCTAGGCATCTTCTGGGAGGAGTTTTTAAACTTGGTCTATATTGGAGTCAAGTGCTTAAATTCAAACAGTCTGAAAGGAGATTTGCCCAGAAAGCCCTCTGTGGAAGGGTTGAATAAAGTAATTAATCCAAGCCATGGAGTTAAGAGCTGCAACAGTGACTGATACAGCAAGAAACAGTAATTCCTTTCACTGCAGGAGCAGAGAGAAATGGCATTTGTGAAGGAAGAGAAACCAGGTGTCCATCAAAGTCCCTTTTGCTTTCACAGATCTATGAAGAGGTAAAGCCTCAGCAGCTATTAACCGGTTCCACTGTGCAGCTTGCTGACAGATGAACAGCTCTCCAGTGCTGCCACAGTCCCTCGCTATTTCTTCTGCTCCTTTTATTTGTTTGCTAACCCAAATCACCACACTTCACCTTCAAAGAGCAGGCAAACCCCCGAGGGCAGAGACTGTCTCTTACTCTGTTTGCACAGAGCCCCAGCATGATCCTGACAGGAGCTGCAGGAGCACACAGGCTTAACTTCATTCATCAAAAGCTCCTAAAAGGAAGAAGTATTTCTGAGGGAACTAGCAGACTCCAGCGATCCCAGGGAAGTGCAGGCTGGGTTTTTGTTTGGGGTTTTTTATTTGTTTTGTATTTGGTGGTTGGGGCTTTTTTGTGTGTGTGTGCTGAGATTTTGTGCTTTGTTTTGTTTTCTCAAGAGCTGTAGGGTCAGCCCTGTGCTGTGTCAATGCTGATTTTGCCCTGGCATACCACTGTTGTATCCGGGTTGACCCCAGGACATTCAATCTGAGGTTTAATTTTCATTTTCTTTTCAAGATTGTGTTATCTAAACAGACTGTCTATTTCTTATGCTTTGAGGTTCTCTGAGTATGTTCTCAGGATTTAAAACTTTTTACCTTAATATCTAGGAAGCTACTGCTCCAAAGTCCACCTACTACTACACAAGTTGCTATCACAGCTAAATATATTCTTTTGCAGAATGCTAGAGAGGGTGTAAATCCTGACTTATGGAGACATTGTTCACAGAGAATCCCATCATCTACTTGTTTGGCGAGATTTTAGGAGGCTAGTCTGCTCTTTCCCTTAAGCCCTTACAAATCACAGGAAAATAATATATGAATTTTTGAAAATAAAACTTACTTATACCTTAGTAAATAAGGGCTTAAACAGCCTCTCTTCAACTTCAGCCGCTAAAAATGATTGTAGAAAGAATTACTATTTTTTTTTCTTTTTTGCAGCTTTGAAAATCTGCATGAAAGCTATTTGGAAAAAAACCATTTGGGTTATCTGGGGTGTTGCAGACTGGCTACTGAACCAGGTAGCTTTGCTTTTGAAGTGATGGACTCTCTTGTTACTTCTCTGACTGCTGGGTCATGTAGCGCACCACTTACATGGCCAGCTTCAGATGTAGCAGCTTATGAGAATTTCAGCCTAAGAACATGAAAAATTGACAACAGTGACAGCAAAAGATTGCATTTTCAGTGAGGAATTTATACTTTCCTGGGACCTGTGTCTGTGCCTAGCACTTCTGAACTAGAGAGGTCTACTCTCAAAATCCCACATTGGCCAGTGCCCCCTTATTCTAATTGCCGCAGTTCAGTTGGCTCAGTTGACGTGCTTTCCAACGTGGTTTCTGGAAGCAGCACAGGATACCTTTATTCTCAGAAAAATTCAGTCAGCTTGAAAGTAATATGCTGTTGCTATAGTTATTTTTGTTACATTACTGTATTTTGTCATGTCTTAGAGCCCTTGAATTAATAGAAGCCAGGAGACAGAAGACAAGAAATTTATCTACATTCCTCCTGCAAGTCATCTTTCCCTAAGTGAATGGGAGTCAAACTACAATTTCTTGCACATTCTTTATGACACCACACACATGCAAAGACAGATTATAACTATTCACCTGAATGGCTGGTGAGTCTTGTATGGATTTGTCCGAAGTCTAGCTGACTAATACAACTGTGGCATTCCACAAGCAGTTTGTGTGCTAAGTCTGTTTGTCAGCAACATGAGACAAATGCCATGATCATATATCACTCTAAAAAAGTGGTACATAACTTCTGATTTGGCTTTTTTTTTTTTCACTCTAAAAGGAACTTTGTTCAGCATCAGTTTTCCTGTAACTACATAAATACTAAAAGAGCACAATTCTGAAGAAAATAATATTATAGTGGAATGAGGCTGTGGTGGTTTTGACTGCTATAAAATTTCTCATTTTAACTACCAACAAGGTGTAGAAAGTCAAATTCTGTAACACAGTTCTGCAGACTAAACAGCTTCTTGCTCTTAGGACATATTTTATGAATATTGAAGACTGCTTCCCCTCTATACAAAATCCAGTTGTCTCTGAATATAGTGGCCCAAACACACAACAACAGAGTGGATGTTTTTTCCCAAAACCATTGGGCTTGACATACAATACATGACAAATTAACTTTGGTTAATGAAATATGGTACAAACTGTGCTCACTTCAACAGTCAGGAGATGCTCCCAAGAGACAATTTTACACTGAAATCTCCCCTTTAGAAAACCATGCATACTAAATTTCATGGTGAACTCCATGATGTCCGTTAGATATGAGTTTCAGATAATTATAGTACTTCACCCTGTCATAATTCCTTAAACAAAGCCTGCTGATAAAAAACAAAGCATTTTCACAGCAGCTGTTGATTATACTCTCATACTACATCAAGTATTGCTTTCCAATTAGACCATGGTGTGCTCAGCCCTGCAAGTCAGCAAGAAAGTTCGAAAAGTCATTGCCATGTCTTAACCCCAGCTGGTTAACTGAGTACTGGGCAGCCACCCACTCACTCTTTCCCTCCAGTGGGGTGGGGAGGATAATGTAAAAAAACCAAACCAAACCAAACCAAACCTGTGGGCTGAGANTATAGAGATATAGAGATATAGAAATAGGTATACATATATAATTTAAGAACCCCTAGTGATGCACAATGCAATTGCTCACCACCTGTGGAGTGAAAAAGAAAACAAAGTAAAAAAAAAAAGTGCCCAGTCTGTTTTCAAGCAGCGATCCCAGTCCCCAGCTAGTTTCCCACAGTGTTACATGCTTAGCATGACGCCATATGATACGGTTTGGGTCAGCTTTCCCGGCCGCAGCCTCTCCCAGCTTTTTGTGCACTCCCAACCTACTTGCTGGTGGGGTGGTGTGAGAAGTAGAAAATACCTCTATTGGCATAGGCATTTGCATGTTGCATGCCAAGCTGACCTAAACATAAAGTAATACAACGTAATTACTATTTAAAACTTGTGGAGATAAGTTAAGGCAAACTTTCAGCTTACTTCGAGTGCTACCTAAAGTTTCCCCTCCTTCTTTTGTCTTCTAAACACTTCCTCCAAGCCATTGCTAAAGCCTCTGTTTCACTTTGTTCCTGTCTGCTGAAACGGAAGACTCTCACAAATTGTGTTTATCTTGTAAGGAGAACAAAAATGTTCTGCAAACCAAGCCAAAATTGTTAGGCAGGTTTCTACTTTTACAGACATCGTTACTGCTCTTATACACTATGGATTGTTAGTGGCAAATACTAAAACTTTCTTCTGCTAAGAATGTTCTGGGAGTTGACTAAAATTTATAAGGTAAAGCATAGTTAGAGCTATCTGACTGAAAAAGCTTCTTAATGAGATCTAGCATGGGTGAGAATTCCCATATCCCATTAACAATTTACATTTGTGACAGGACAAGCAAGAAAAGGAAAGGAAAACATTTTAGCCAAAAAAGATGGGAATATCAGTGAGGCATCACAGCCCTACAGAGGCTGCTGCTCTGTTTCTGGTTACAATTGCCAGAAGCAGACCCAACACTCGCAGCCTTCGCTCAGGGTCTGAGACTGAGACTTTTGCACTTGCATCTGTACAAACCTCCTGTGTCCCCATGCAAGACTCCACTGCAGGAAAACAGCAGCTTCTTAGCTCTTCACGCAAGTGTACCTCACTCAAAATTTAAGTTAGGCCAGTATTTGGATGTGCAACATATGAAGGCTGTAGCCTTTCATTTTCATGAATGCTGTCTCCTTACTGCTTAACATGCCCCTGACTGCATTGATTCTTTTCTCCTAAGCTCTTGAAGTGCTATTTGGAATGGGAAAAGAAAACAAAAAGAGAATATTTATGTTCTGTTCATAAATGTGGTTGATGAAGAAGCAAATGAAATCTCAAATTTGTGAGGAAGCTGCAAGAAGTGACTGAAAAATCTCAACATTTATAAAATGATATATTAAAATGATGGAGTATTTAATTATCTCTATTTTTCATTCTTAGATGTTTAGAAAATGCTTGTTTTAGGACTAATTTGTCCAGTAATTCTGGATATAGCCACACTAGTAAATAAAGCATTGCCACAGAGCATTACTTGGTCAGTGAGAATCAAGTCTGTGCTGCCAAACTGTGATGGATGGTATGGACTCAGACTAACCAGCAGTAACCCAGTCCAGCCCTGGAGCAATCTCAGCCTTGGTCAAGGACAGAGGCTGGAGGTAGCTTCCCTGTTCTGGAGGAAAAGGGCATTTCATAGGACAGATACAGGCTGTTTCACACCTGTTGGTCTCTATGTCAACTTGGTCACATTAATTCTTAGTGCAGTTGTAATATAACCCTCTAAAAACCTGAAAAGAAGCTGGAGATTTCTTACTTTCACTTTGGGTTTCATTTCTGTGACTTGTACATCGAGCAGATTTTTAGGGACGCTACAGCTCTGTAGCAGCACAAACTGCCACACAATAAACAGAAAGAGATGAATAAATCTCAGCAGGCTAACACAGCCTGCTACAGACTTCTGTGATTATTCACATATTTCATCAGCTAATTCAGTGTTGCTCCCTCCATGATTAGGCTCTGATAAAAAATATCCTTTTCCAGAACATAAAAGCAATATTTATCTGTTCTGTTGTAGTTGACTACATAGTTCTCATTCACTAGCAAATTACAGTGCCAACTTTATTGGCACAATGTAATTTTATTTACCAGGAAACAAAATACTTCAACCAGAATAACTGGTTGTTGCTTTTATTTTTCAACGTTACAATGAAGTGAGCTTTCAGAGAATAAAGTAAATATTTAATTAGTAACAAGTTATATAAAACAATTACCTCTATAGGAAGTGCACTTCCCGTTCTTTACGTAAGAGACTCATTGTTTCCGGATAGGAATTTTGCCAGAATAATGGCTGTATGATAGACTGACATGAAAGGAGAGAATGTCATCCACCAGTAGTGATCATAAGTAATATGTGGCCATTATTGCCTTCTCTTTTGACAAATGTTGCTCAGAGTACCCAATGCATATTGAAGAGGCCTCAGTTTTGTACCACATAATGCTGCTTGTGTTATGACTCCTTATTGCATTGAAATCAATGTACTGATATATCAGTATAAACTAGCACTTTTACTAGCTGGTGTATTCAGAAAGTGTCAACACTCTAAATCACTGCCCTTAGAATAAACAAACATTTCCAAAACCATGTAAAATTGAAAGGAGAAACCTGTCGCAATTTCCCATTTCTCCTAGGAAATATTTTTACTGCCCACTGTACCCATCACGTGTTCCCTAGGGGTCCCTGTCTTACCCCCCAGCACAGCTCATAGCAGACAATTCTTCTGTTTCTCCTGACAGACACTGTAGCTACCACAACCTTATCTCCCCCTGTAGCTTCTTCCATGAGCAATACAAAGCAATTAAGTGTAATTAAGATCAATTAACTACTAAGGTATATATAGCCTCACTGGGCCTCAGTTACTCTATCTGAAGCTCTGATCAGCCAGTGGTGGTCACAGATTGTCTAGAGACTGCAACAGTCAGAAAGGTCTTTCTCACAGTGATGTCAGGAGCACTAGGAAAAGAGGGCAGAGGTGCTGAAAGGACCCTAAAACTCAATATTTACCAAAGAGAAGGGCTACCACACTATCTGAGATAAAAAGTGAGAAATGGACTCCTGAGGTTATTTGCAAGCCTCACTGGGGACCTCTGACATGGGATATGTCTCAGAGCTTTCAGGGCAAATAGGGAGTCTGTCTCTGTGCCAGAGACCTCCCAGCCCATTGAGACGTCCATAAAGGGACTTTTTTATGACAAGTGGAAGTTACACACGTGAGCTCTATAATGTGTATTTCTTTTCTGTAGAAAGATGGTAAGAACAAGGGTTCTTTTACATAAATATTACAGTACTAGAAATGCCAAAGGTACAATCAATATATTGTCTAATTATACCAGACATATTTAGATTATAATAAACATTTCACACTCACCTTTCATAAATCAAAAGCAAATTTAAAAAGGTGGAAAATTGTTACTCTGCTTTTTTAAGTTTAGAAGTAAGAACTCAGAGATGTACTTACTTCAATTTTGACCAAGAAGTTCTTGCAATAGCTGGCAATAAGCTAGAAATTTGGTCTTTCTTGATGTAGGAGAGAGTTTACTATTAACATTTTTTGAAAGTCAACATTTGCTTCACATTTGTTGCCTACAGAGTAGCTCTTACCGATAGCTTCAAGTGCAGTTGTTTGGAACATGACCATTCTAGTACCCCATGGACATCCACTTTCATCTCACCTTGTAAGTTTACAGTAAGGCATCAGAAAGTGCACTGATTGTTTCTTGCTTTTGGCTTGTCTTGTACAGTCTGTCTTACTGCAGAGATGCATGCTTATGATTGCACCCATTTGTTATGTGAGGCCTGGGATAACTTATTTGGAGAAGTCTAATGGTGCCAATTACAAGACCAAATCTTTTTCAGAAAGTTGCTCTAAGAGGTTGATAAAGTATCACCACAGACATATTGTCCGTAGGAGTTGACAGTTCAGTAACGTATTTATTTTCTGAGTTATATTTGCTGAATTTTACATTTCATTTGTCAAACATACTGTTTTCTATCATAGAAAAGTCAGTGATCCAAATCAGCGAAGATGTTGAGTCTGTTATATTGGAAACTGCAATATTTTGTTCAGAAACAGGAAATCCGTAAAAAGCTTTAAATCACTTCATCATCATTCCCTCTGAAGGACAGGACGATTACTTTTATGAAGTGGCCCTAAGAGGTGCAGGACAGAGTGTCATCCAAAAAGGCAAACACAGAAATAGAATTCAGAATTTTGAGTGGATTATTCAGGAAAGAACAGCATCTTAAGTTGAAGATAAGTGAATGCTAAAGAGACACACAACAAAACACTACCTAGGAAGTACCAGTATGAAAATTGATCTCACAAAATAGTAGATCCAGTTCTATGCTAAAAGTTTTATATTCTTACAGATAAAAGTGTTCATGATGCCCTCTGTTCCCACCCAGATTTGTCTGAGATTAGTCACAACTGTGTATGTTTTAGTGTAAAATATTTTTTACCCCAATCTGTTCTGCTTCCAAGCATTTTTAAGAAGGCTGTGTCTCAAGCCAATGCCTAACTGCCAGGAGACTTTCCCTAGCACTAAAGGGACACTTTGACAACTTCAGTTTATCAAGATGCTCACTGCTGATTCTTCCATCTTGAACATCTCTCTCTTCTGTTATTGCCACACATTTAATGCTCAGGCAAGTTACATGAAATGCTACACTCAGTTTTCAACGCCGAACATTTTCCCCACTAATTTTATTCTCTGATCTCTGTCTTAACAACTAAAAATAATGGTTTGGGGATTTTTATCTGCTATGTTCAGAAGAGAAAACAATAATCTGTGTGTTTACTGAACTGATTTCATACAGTGATTCCTCACATGAGCCTCAAATTAAATATGACTCCAAAGAGGTTGCAATAAAATGGAAGCCCGCACTTCATTCTCAGCTATGTTATCATAGAATTTATTTAAAATATTTTCTTCACTTTTCATTTCACCTTTCAATGAAAAAATTTTTAGAGTCTGCTTCAGTGTAGGCTTCCCACTGGGTCACAGCCTCCTTCAGGTGCATCCACTAGCTCCAGTGTGGGGTCCTCCATGGGCTGCAGGAGGAAAGTGTTTCACCACGGTCTTCTCCATGGTCTGCAGGGGAATTTTTGCTCTGGCACCTGTAGCACCTCCAGCCCCCTCCTTCTTCACTGACCTTGGTGCCTGCAGCGCCCGTATGATTTCCTCAGGGTGTGTACTTGAGGAACTGCAGTAGCTCCAGTATTTTTGTATACACCTCCTCTGCCTGAATAATTCTAGTGTAACCAATAAGCTTTCACTAAGGGTGACCATTTTACTCTAAATACACTGTTGTTCATAACAGGTACATTTTGTGCTCTGTCTGGGTTTTCGGACAACATTGATGATGTCTTTTGATATGACTGGACATACATGTGCTGGTGGTTACATAAATTCCAAGCTTGAACAGAAATACCTGTGGTGGGTGTCTTGGTGTCTGCAAGATTTTTCGCGTCTTCTCACTCCTCTCTCTGGCTGCAAAAGCTCTTGCTCCTTTTTTCTTTTTTAACTTCTTGACTATGTTATCTCACAGGTGGTATCACTGTCACTCATGGGCTCAGCCTTGGTCAGTGGTGGGGCCATATTGGAGCCATCTGGCATTGACTCTATTGGAAATAGGGGAAACTTCTAGCAGCTTCTCGCAGAAGACACCCATGTATTCCTCATTGCCAAAACCTTGCCATGCAAACCCAGTACAATAGCCTCTAAAGATCAAGGTCATTATGTGTCTCCAATACTCTAGACTTGAATCTGTACTTAAATCCTTTAGGACATGCATTTTTCAGCCTGTTCTCATATTAGGTGGTGATATAATGACAGTAAACTAAAGTGCTATCTTGGGCCACTTTTCACTTTACAAGCTTCACGCTTCCAGGTTCAATCTTTTCATGGCTTTCCCCATTCCTTTCATAGCCATAGGCAGCAATCCTTTAACCAGCACCCTTTGAAGACCATGTACTCCAAATGGTGAAAACTACTGGTCTGTGATGATTTCTCTCTGTGATGTGGGGTCTGAATCCATCCCCTCTTCCCAGGACAATTCATGTGTTTCACATGAAACAGCATAAGAGGCCTTGAAGCGAATTTCTCATAGAGCAAGTAGTGCATGCTCATTTGAAATGGTGGATAACTCCAGACAAGCACTGCATTCAGCTTGCTAATTAGGGTCTTCATTTCTCCCCTGGCCTTGCTTCTGGCCCTTTGGAGAAATGATTTTTAAAAAGAGACTGATAAGAAATAAATTCATGTTTGGAAAACTTTCTCTGAAAATATTCTTTGCTTCTTTCTGCTTGGCTAAATATGAGAGATGTGTTAAGTAACAACTCAGAAGCTAATGATACATGAACTTTACTCTGGGGCAGGCAGCATATTTCAATTAGAATTGGTGTTAACCTCCAGCAAATCTCTACAGAAGCTCTGCTGCAGTCTCTTGCCTCCCCCTTTTCTTTGTTAGAACATTCTCTCTTCAGTCATCCTTGTTCCTGAAATAATATTTTTCTGAAAGTATGCTGAAGAAGCAATGTGTGTAATGAAGAAGAACAAAACAGTGTTGAAAGATCAGAAAAAATTGTAAGAAAACTGTCTGATTTACCTCACCCAATTAAGAACGATACACAAGCTACATGTGCTGCCTGTGGCATTTCCCAATCCTCTCTTAAAGATTTGAAGCAAATTAACTTTGATAAGAGGCTGAGACAGTGCAGTTTGGTAAATGTGAAAAAGGTTTGAGAGAGGAGAATGTCTCTTTGGTTCCTTCTACTTATTAAATAGTTACAAAAAAAGTGGAAAGTGACATTTGTTTCAGGTGCACTCTGAAAGTCTGAGAGGCAGCAGGCACTCATTTCAGTAAGGAACATTTCAATTAGTCGTAAGAGAAATAATTCTGTCTGTTGGTAAAACCATTTGCCAAGAGATATTTCTGGGATCTCCCACTTTGGAGACATTGTCAACTCGACTGGAAAAGCCCATGACTAATCCTGACTAAGGTTTGTTTTGGCCCTGCTTTGGGCAGGAGGTTGGATTAACTGACCTCCATAGGGCACTTCCAACATCAGCTACTCTTTTTTCTCAATATTTTATCAGTAGATCATGTGTTGGAGATATAATTGAAAACAAGGAATGTGTTTATTATCTTCATATTCCCATTTCATACATTCTATCTGTTTTATGTTTTTTTTTTACTTTCCTTTTATTCTCCACCTCTGATATTTGTGGTACAGTACTCTTAGAAAAAAAAAATTAAAATGATTTTTGTGATTTCTTAAAACTCATACTTTATCTCCATAAGAATCATGGAAATATGATAGATAAGATATGGAATTCCCTATGAAAGTACCCATTACAAAATAAAATAAAAATATTTGCAAGTATCAGGAGAAATAGCTGGGAAAAAAAACCTTCCCAAACCTCCAAAAGTTTTGAAAGCTCACCTCACCTGCATCGTTTGCTTCGATATAAATTTTTCAACATTCTCTGATCAACCTGAGTGCTGTCCATGCTGTTAAGTCTCTTGCCTTACCACAAGACTCCAGTAGTATGAAGATCAAAAACCTAATGTTCATTATCATACCCATCTGTGGTCACAGTACTTCCAGAGAACAGTAGGTAGTATCTAATCAGGTTGGGCATGAAAATTTCTGTTTCTTTTGGTCCATGTTTGTTTGCTACATAGAAGTTTTCTAACTTGCTGAACACTAGTACATCATTTTCAAGTGGTGGTCAACTCACAGGACTATGGCGACTTGTTTAAGCAGTAGATTGGAGTAATATAAGAATATGTAAGTTTGCTAACTTCTTTGCAGTCTCAAAGTTTTCTATAAGAAGTTGCAAGTGAAAATAAGAATAGCTCTGAAGCTGATAAACCAAAGAACGCTGCAGATAAAGGTCAAGATTTACTGCTGAAGCACAAGCTCTTCTTCCTCCTAGAAAACCAAGCCAGTTTTGTTCTTGTTATCAAGGTCATGCAATGAATTAATTTCATCTGACTGTAAGAAACCATATTTAACCACACAATTTATTAGATTTACGGCTTTGGGCTGATACAGATTTTTGTGGCACCAGCAATCCTCTGGAGTCGCATTATCTTGGGATGTGGTACTTAAATTTTTATTCTGTGCCTCCACACAGACAAAAAAAAAAAAAGTGGTTATGACAAGAGTTTTTCTCATAGGATTTTACAGGTCATGGATAGGGTCACCGGCAACAGGAACTCACTGAGACACTTTTCAGGTTGTTGTGTTACTGAATATGCTGATACTTTCTTCCTTCCCTACAAAAGACACTAACCCAATCCCAAAGACCACAGAAAATGTGCTACACATGGATCTTGAAGGCATCCTGCCTGCTGTGATGACACAGTATAGACTGGTAGATGGATACACACTTCCGTGACCTCCTATGACTCCTCCCAGGGGTGCTTCCTCCCTCCAGGAGGTGCAAAACCAACCTGAATATCCTGTAGAAAAGGATCAATTGTTTGACTTCCAAATTTTTGGAAACAAGTCAAATACAATAAGAAGACAGCCATGTCATGTGTGTGTGTGTGTGTGTGTGTGTGTGTATGTGTGCACACACACACGTGTTGATCCCAAAGGTGCAAAAGGTGAAGCTGCTCTGACTCAAAGCCTCAGTGCAGTATTACTGTGGGACCCGGGCTTAACTTGACTGCCAACATAGGTAAGGTGTGAGAAGGTGCTGGAGCTAGATTGCCTAACTAGAGTAAGACACATGGCTGCAGCTGCTGGGGCTATAACAGCTAGCAACTCAAGGATCCAAGACATGAAGAAGTAAAAAATAAAAATAAAAACAAAAGGAAAAGGCAGGTAAGGGGAACCTATAGAGGGTAACTCAGCAAGACCAAGGTCCAGCCTACTCCAGGCTTCAGAAGAGACTTATTGTCCCATCCCTGAGCAGAAGAGTTTCATCCAGCCTGAGGAGCACATGAATGCTTAGCCTTACCCTGTGTTGGTCCTGGTCATTTATTGCACATGTCACCCAACAAGTAAATGCTGTGCTTTCTCTGTGCTGTCTAAAGACTGCTTGCAAAGTCTCTACCTGCACTAAAAGGTTCCTGAACCAAGGTGACTCATGAGGAAGAATAATGTGTGCTATTGGCAAAAAGATTCCTGTTGACTAAACTTCAATGTTTGCACTTCACTATAAATATTTTAATTATTAATAAAAGCATGATAAGGAGGGGATTGAAAGGGGCAATTAATGGGAAGGAACAGAGTAATGTGGAGGAATGGAGGAAAGCAAAGCATTAATATTGTCTATCAACTTTCCTTGAAGCAAGGCCTACTAATACGATATTGTGTGTCTATGCATGAGCAGTGGTCACCATCACAAGCAGCAGAAGCTTGCTGAGACCTCCACAGTGCTTCTCAGATTGCCTTGCACTCCTGTCAATGCAGGGTGGCAATTTTGTCCCCAATGGTGCAGCAGGCACTGACTCCCTCAAAAGCATCCCGCCCTGAGGCATGCATAGGGGTTGAGGACAGAGGTGGAATAACAGGAAAAGAACAAGATATGGGACAGAAAAGGATAAGGGCAGAAGAAAAAAATCAATCTGCCTGAAAAAGTGAGATAGTTATTCCACAGTAGAACAGAGGTATGATAATTTAAATTAAAATGAATCACCTTTTTCTTGGTCTAAGTGTATCTAGCCACAGATACATATTGAAGAGGAGCTATCAGGCAAAATGCTAGCCTTTAGTATTCTCTACTCTTAAATGTTAAAATTGGCTTGAATTATGATGTTCCCTTTTTTTTCCTAAAATGGTGTCATAGGTGAAATAATTGTATGCTGACCAAACAAATCCCCCATGTGTCAGATATGAGGGAAATTATGCAATATGGCACAAAACAGATCATTCAGCTTCTTCTACTACAGGCCTCTGTGGAGCACGGAAAATCTGATACGTCTCATTAGCTTTTCTTCATGTGTGTCTCTAATTATGAAGTGCTATAATTGATCATTTTCCTTTTCAAATTAATTTATAACATAAGAAGATTTGGTTGAGGAAATGTATAAAAGGAATACTTTGGTTTGACCTTACAACTTGTTCTCTCTGGCCAGTGTCCATCAGGATCATTAAAATCAATTAAGGAGTTAAGTACAGGACATGTATTGTTCTGCCACAGAATCAATAGACCCTTTCAAATCTCCTGTAATTTCAGGGATCACAGCAGACAGTTTAAAGAATTACTCTTTTGAAGAAGCACGGTTTCTAACCCTGCATGTATTGCCTCTGTTAGGTTCATTTGCCTCTTTAAAGGCAAACACATACCCTTTTGGGGACTGGAAATATCGAATGATCTAGAAGGGAGGCATTCAATCCACATTCCATCTCTAATACCACAGACACACTGCACAGAAACTGAAGTATAGCTGATTTTTTTGCTCCAATCAATTTCAGTGAAATTGCTAAATATTCAGTCCACTAATGGTTGGTCATTTGTAGCTGCAGCTATATTTAGGAAAAGGAAAAAAAGGGATATTTGTATCCAAGTAACAAAGATGTGGCCCACGTCATAGCTACGTGATCGTATCGGCTGGTGGCACTCATTGCAGCAACCAAACTGAGGAACGTGGGGAAGGACAGACCAACACAGTCCTTAAGGCCTAGAAGCTACGCTGTTGCAATTATGATGTGGAGCCAGAAGTAAGCTCTGGTTGTTTGGTGAAATAGGATCTTTTCACGTGAAGCGTGCTTCCATTCAGAAACTAGGAACCCAGTGCTGGGGCACTGAGCGCTCATCTTTGTGTAAGACCTCACCGTTGGTGACGAGGGGTGTCAGTGCTAATACTGGGTAAGTGTTAAATGGCTCTTGTGCTTTTCATTATTTAGCAGCTATCACCGGGCTGTGGAGGAGTCGATGCTAAATATAATCATTTTCAATCAGAGGGAAATATTGCAGACCAGATAGTCATGCTGGAAACTATGGATGAATGGAGAATAATACCACACACCTTATTTATGTCCGAGTTTAATATGTATGAAGGACAAAAGAATGAGGAAGGGAAATTCCCTGAAGTCAATGGCTAGAGTTAGACTCAAATCTTATTTATGGGCACAGAGGAATCACACCCTACATAAATAAAGCTGAGAGCTTAGTACTTGTATAATCAAAATTGAAAAAGTCTCATCATTTTTAGTCCACATGTAATTGTTATGGAAAAAGAAAGAACAGAATTAGCAACGGTATTTGCACGTCTTAGTGTCTACGCTTTTCCTGAGGTTATGCTTTCCCTGCTCCGGCAGTGGGGTTGTTATGACAAGCTCTCAGCAACTGGAGTCCTTCACCAGAAAGAGTACCGTATTCATGTTGATGGTTTCACCTCACGTGGTGTCCTTATATACTTCCTAACATATTTCAGATACCTCGCTGTTCCTTCATTGGTCTGCAGCTCTGTGTTTTGTTCAAACTCAGTACATATGATTTCTTTTTTCTATGCTGGATAGTATTTCTTTGTTCTTTTTTCCACCCCCAGGTCTGCGTTTCTATGGCTGAGCAGTCTATAGCCCTGGGTTCTCAAGTACCAGCCTCTGCCCCATCTCACCGTTCAGCTGCATTTGGTGCCTTCACTGTCTCACCAACCCGTGTTTTAGTGTGTGGCATCATTAGTGGTAAAGTCATCAAATCATGATGATACCATACAAAGACAGAACAAAGGAAAACAAGTTAGCTGTAGATACTTGGCAGTCAGGAAAAATGTTAATCTTCTGGCAGTTCAATAAAATTTCAAACAGAGCAGGCATGAAAATCCTCAGGCTTGAGGCCTTGCAAACTCAGTTCAACACTTATGGCTACTTGCTAGCAACAGCAATACTGTATTGCAGAGCTATGAGGGGTAACACTATTGGCTACATGCAAGTTCAGCAGTAAAATTAATATTTTCTTCATCTGAAAATTTGCTTAGTTCAACATTAATATGTTCTCTGCCTTCAGTGAGAAATAATCACTCATTATTTCCTAATGAAAAGCAAAATGAAATGTTTCTATAAACAGTGGGAGGACTTTCTAAGCACTGGTTACTGCATAATCTGTTACAAACCATCATAGAAGGTATCTACATTTAAAAATGAGTGAAATGTAAGCGATGGAATTACTCTTCACAATGTGGCTTCCAGCTTATGTGAGAATAAGACTAAACATAAGCATACTACATTTCACAGTCCATAATACCAGATGTATTTGTTTTCAGCCACAATATAAATGTAATTTCAAACCATTTTCTTTCTTAATTTGGGAAGAAGGGACTTTCTTAATTTTGGGAAGTAATGTCAGCTTCAACATTTCCCTTCCACTTGGGAACACTAGGCCCAGCAGGAGTAGGATGGACACCCAGGAAGGGACAATGGGGGGCAACCTCCTCCACAGCTATCAGGCTCATGACAGGTAGAGCTCCCCTCCCATTTGTCATGGATGAAGGTGACACTGCTACCTGTATGGCAGGGACAGACAGAAGACCACAGGAGACCCCATCAGATCCCTACTGTGTGTAACCCCTGTCAAGCAGCATGGTGAGACGCTGTGTTCTCTTGTGCCATGACTGAAGCCCTGCCTGCTGGCATGTCCTCTGAGAGTTTCCCCAGCCTTTTCTGACAAGCAGCTTTAACAGTCTCCCTTGCAGAGGTGGGTATTGGATACATTTCTAAAATGATGTGTGACTGTCAAAGAGAAAGGCGGGAGTGAAGCACCCTGCCGCTCCTTGGCTTGCCCTAGCAGCTGGCTGGGAAGCCGCAAAATGCTGATAGATGAAAATTCATCGTTAAAATGCTCTTCAGCATCAGTCCTCCTTTCCCCATCACCAGCAAGTCTCCAAATTCAAGACAAACAGGGTGACCCTGACAAAGAGCTGACTATTGGCTTGTGTGTGCCAGCTATCAGGTTTTACTACTGCTGTTTTCTGTCTTAGCTGAGCTATTCCTAATTGTGTGCCAAGAACATTTCCTGCCTCGGAAAGCAGTAACCTATATTGGTAAAGAAATAGCCCCCCTAAGGTATCTCCATAGGCCACAGTGCTTTCCTTCCCTAGAAATACTTTGAGGGCTCAACACCTCACTTTGGGCAGTCTCTAGGCAAGCCCCACATAGCAGGGAATCAAAAAGGAGGAAACCAGCATTTTCCAAAGTGTTTAAATACTTCCAAGTCAGCAGAAACCACAGGAATCCCCTTTGCTTGAAACACTCGACACTGTTAAAGGGAAGAATACCAGCAAATGTACCTGGGGAACAGACCAGCTTTGGCAAGAAAAATACTCTGTTAATACTCATTAATTTAGGTCATTCATGTGTAATGTGCAAAGGAGCACTGCAGAAAAACAAAATGTTACATACATGTCATGCTTTCCACAGCACAAATATAATAAGGAGGGACTGGTCTGCAATTTGTAATCAACTGGTCCAACTAGAACATTTTGATGTTTAGGGTTGTACCGTATTTCCCTCAGGGAACCCATGGGAAGAACATCTGCAACTCAAACCGCACATTGAGAAAAACACCTGCATATCTGTTACATTAATGTGTTCCTAACAAAAGCAAAAGGATGCTTCCGAATGCCATCAGAGTTTATACTTATATTTTTTAGTAGGTCGTCAAATCCTGGTTTCCTGCAGTGCAACTGCCATACCTGAACTGTTTATTCTGAATTTCTTCTTCAGCTACAACTGTTAGCTATATATAGATGGAAGACACAAACTTTTGTGGATCATCTAAGAAAGGGGCTGTTACATTTTTCAGTGTTACTGACTGGGTTTTTTTCTGATTCCGCGTTATATTTTTAAGACTAAATACTTTTCAGCTCTTTTTTTTTTTGTTTTGTTTTGTTTTTTGATAAAACAGTCATATAGCATCTTGTTACTACTATAGATCATTAATTTTGTCATTACAATTTTACCTTTCATTCAGTTTGCACCATGTTATTCTATTCAAACCATCTAGTACTCCTATTTCTACATATATCTTAACTCTCAGAAATATATAAATCATATTTAGCTTTCAATATCTACTAGAAGAAAAAAAAATGCTGTTTACTATTTCAGTTAGCCATCAGATGACATAATTATTTTAAGATTTCTTGTTTATGTTACAGAAATTACAAATCTGGGAAAAAAAATCTATTATGTAATAAAATGTCTTTTAAAGAACTGAACCATACAAATTTAATGTAGTATACATACATTTCTAAATGGCATGATTTGCAGATAAAAGTGTGATGTACACATCCCTTATTTTTCAATTACTATTGTTATATTCAGAATAAAAGAAAATCATTAAACTTATCAGAATTAAAATTTTCACCTCTTTTTATTTTCTGAAAACGCTTTAACAAAAGCTCACCAGAATATGTTATAGCAAAAAAAAATCAATACCTGAAAGATAATGACATATAATATCAAATTACACATTGGGTTTGACTATGCAATAAATGGGGTAAAAAGTTATATAAACCCAATGGAGAAAATTCTCTCTTACATGAGATTTCTATTTGCTGCATTGCAAAAATCATGATAAATCTATATAGAAAAAAATGTTCATTTTTTTTTCCTCTTGTATATGTAACTTTGTCCTAAATGAAGTTTTGAAATATGCTTATTACAGACTTTCAACTTGTAAATTTAATTCTGTATAGGAGAGAAACCTGCCTCTCAAATGATCTTGAACTGGAACTTTGAATGCAAATTACCTTCCCACACAAATTAAAAAGAAGAAAAAAAAACTAATTTAAAAAAAGAAACTATCATAATCACTTGCTTAGATCAAAATCAAAACGATTTAGTAATTTTTCAGAATTTTTACCCAAAGCTGGTATCAACACAAGCTTTGTTTACAGAAATGTATATAATCACTGAAATCCAAGTCTCCCTCCTCAATCTTCTTTCATTATAAAGTTTAGCCAACACAATAGGCTGTTGCTGTTCCATGGAACACAGCCAAAGTGCCACAGATTTTACCAATGGAAGTAACTTTCTTGGACTTGGTCAGCGTGTTCCTATTTGCACTTTCCTACTGCAGCTTCTTATCAAAGGGAATAGTTAATTTATGTTTCAGCCATATCCTATTTTCCTGTTCTTCCATTAGTACAGGATCTGAGTGCAGACAAGCCTTATATATAGCCCAGGCAGTGCAAACAAATGGTTTGTTTGCATTATGCTGTCATTACTATGATTTATCACAACCACTCCCAGAGTAAGGCATTAAATTTACCTTATTGTCCCTCAAGGACCAGGTTTTAAAGCTTATAGTGGAGAGCGAGAATGGAGTCAATGAAGGCTGCAAGGCTTCCAACAGTCAGCAAACTGATTAACTGATTTTTTTCTATTTTTTTAATGTCCCTGTGGTACTGAACCACAGATTCATAAAGTTAAGTTGAAAGCAAGGTTTTCATGAGAATAAAAAGAAGCTGCTGGTATACTTGATATGTACTCCTTTGTAAAACATGAAAATGCCAAATGCTAAGTACTTGCTACCCAAGGCTCTGGTACCCTGCTGATACCATAACACAGGAGCTCTGTTAACTCTTATTTTCCTTGTCACATAAACCACAGTGGAGAATAAATTCAGGGCCAGAATACTAACACAGTGGTGACATCACCAAGAACAACTGCAGGTCTTCTTTCACCCACACAAAGAAAACAGCTGGTTGGAATGCTTATTTTAAATATTTCTGGATTATCTCATTTACATTCTTTCAAAAATTTCTTACAGAAAATTTCGTGTTTATGCTGCTATGAAACCAGTTGTCTGTCATATGCTTCAGGAAAGTGCAGCCTGCAGAGATATTCCTGCCCGCGGGTAGGAGAAGAGACTGAGTCAGAAAGAGGTGACTACCTGCATCTGCCCCTAAAATAGGATTATTCTGATCCTTAAAAAACAACACAAAATGATGCAAACAAACTAAATGAATATTCACTGACTTTACTAGGGGAGATGTGACAGTTCAGTGCTGACTCTCTTGTAATACTTTGGGTCATGTGTGTACATTTCATCACAGTGTAGGCTTTTTTCACATGCAATAAATCTGTGGACTTGCAGTGGATGTTAGGCATGCCGCAGAAAACAAGAGCAGAACCAAGGCAGATGAAACACAGATCCCCTTAGAATGATGCAAAGCTCTGTGCTTTTGCTGTTCTGTTGCATTGGCTGTGCCCTTAGCTGAATGTCTGTCTTCCACCAGAGAAGCCAAATTCAAAATGCAGTGCTGTCCTTTCATTTCTTGTGATACTTTGCACCTACCTGCAGTCCCAGACCACTGGACCTCCAGGTTAAGTGTGCTTTGGAGCTATTAACACCTGACTTGTTAACCTGAAAGCCAAACCAAACGTAAGCACTGTAGTATGTGTTAAAGGAATAAAAAACATTTACACTTTTAACTCTAGATAGTTTTTTCCAATATAATATAAGTTGCTATTAGTAATGATAGGATTGCTATAAGTAATGATAGCACCTTATTAAAAATAGGAAATAGTAAACTAAAATTTTTTGCTATCTTGTTATCTTTATTTTTAAAACTTTTTTTTTTTAATACCAGTCAAATTAAACTGTAAGCAAGTGACTTAGATGAAGATTCATGTTTCAGAGGATTGCACATCATTTTTGGTTGGCTTATCATATAATGGTACCTAAGAGGTACTTCGTATTGAGATTGGAAAATATTGTAGATTATAGAAGAGCAAAAGGGAAGGATGTGCTAGAGGTTTTGGCAAAGAGGAAAGGCTGTAGGAGCAGGTGACTAAATCCTGTATTTGTGGCTATCAAATGTTGTGAATTGAACTAAGACTGAAAAAAAAAAGAAAATAAAATCGTGAAATCTAAAGACATCGAGCACAGGGCACAATGGTATAAGGTAATGAAGAGTAGCAGCCAATCTCAAGATAAGATCTAAGGACATCTGTAGTCTGCAAAAGTCAGTTTGCAAAGACAGTCACACACTGATAGTACATTCCTATAGTCTCCTACTTGGCATATGTAAGAACAAACCTCCTGCAGCCCCTTGTTCAACAGCTCTTAGGGTACTGAGTCTTCCAGCAGCTTCTTGGATACTGGCCTTGCCTGGAAACACTGAGATCCTTTACCCGTGAATAAATTTCATCTGAAATTGGCATCTCAGCCACACAAAACAGGCCGACTGAGGCAATGTATGACCCCTTAGTCAGCCCCAGGGATGGGTCTTTGTTACCCTCACTGTCTGTGCTAGGAAGTGTTTCAACCAGAGGGTGTCCAAAGCTGGAATGGGATGTTTCAGAGAAAAGTTCCTGAGGTGCAAGCTTCTGCCGTGCTTCTAAGGGGCCAGGAGAGCAGAAAGCAGTGGACATGGATGATTCAGAGTTCTTCATCAACAAACTAAAAAAGTGGAAGTATGGCCTGACCTGGATCTGGAGAGGTTGAAGCTGAAATCTAGTCTCTAGGGAACCTGTGCTGGAGAAGACTTTAAATGAAGTAGAGAAACTGAAAGGAAATGTGCTTAATATAGGTAATGTTAAGGCTCCAGCTTGATATGAAGCACAGATATGTTCTCTGTAGTACTCGGAAATCATCTGAAAGAGACAAGCTGATCACAAAGGTAGTAGATCAGAGGATATAGCATTGCAAACAACAGACATGCAAATTCAACATCATGACTGGAGATATATACAGTTAGATTCAAGGTATGTCCTATTTATTGAAAAGCTGTTCTTTGTTCTTCATCCCATAAATAGCAGGATAAGTTCCAAAAGTATGTTCAGGGTTCTGGAAAAGAGGCATTTCAAAAGAAATAGATAAGGTCCTTCTTAAGTGTTAGCAATCAAATAAACTTTGACATATGTCCATGACAATAAGTATACGATAGCATTATCTGCCTTATGAACTCATTTCCTCCAGTATGTATGCAGGTAACGTGTACTAATAACAAAATCTTTATTACCCAGAGAACTTCTGCTTAAAAGAAGAAATAAGAATGCATGTATCTGAAAGGTTGTATACTTCATAATAAGAAAGCCTTCCCGAGTTACATACTTAAACTGAATATAGGAAAAATTATTCATTCACCCCAGGACTCTGTATTAAGTCTTGTGTATTTCAATGTCTTCATCTGAAGTGGCAAGTCATTCAAAATAGAGAATTATCACCTTTAGCCATTTTCCATACAATTTTCATTTTGTTTTGTACTTCAGCTTTCTTCCATATCTGTATAATATATGAAAATAAGCCCTTTGATACTCTCAATCTTGTTTTGCAGTTTTTCATTTAGTGGTTTTTACACATCAAAATGAGAAATATTTTTCAAGGTATATCTTTAACTTGTTTCAGAACACCTTATTTCCTCTACCAATTATGATTATTAAAATCACATCTAATACTAGTATGGGAAAATAATTAAAAAATAATAAGATGACAGAACTGATACACCAAGTCAATAATATTTCAGTTCAAAACTATACACCATTGCAAAAAGCTAAACTCTACATTCATAACTGCACTTTAAAAAACAGACATGGAAACACACCAACATACTCATAAAAAGAGTATCAGAATCCTGTAAGCATCCAAATCTGCAGTGCTAAATATAAATTAAAATAATTACACTTCAAATGAAATATGACAGCTAGTCCAAAGAATAATGCTCAAAAACTCTTCTGCAGCTTATATCTAAATTTTTGAGATGCAGAACACTTACAGTAAAACTATATAAGTGCTATTAAAAGTATCTGCTAGTAGCACACTGACTGGTGTTATGCTGAACTAAATTTCCTGAATTGAGAGTATAGAAAAATTAATGTTGAAATATTTTTGTATTGAAATATTGAGATCAAACACATTTCTCATGGGTTTAGTCTGTTCCCTGTTCACAATTGGTTCTAAAAAGTTAATGAATTCAGTAAATATCATAAATATCTTGTTATGTTCTTTGTTTTCATATTTCAAAAGGTGGTGACATCCAATCAGATTTGCAAACAGTACCATGTGCCAGTGGAATCATTCAGATCCTGCATCTCACACATTTTGAATTCTCTGCTTTATGAGTGCACTTAGACTGCTCACTAACCCACCCATAAACTCTGAAATGGTTCACATTAATGACTCAAACATTGAAATCTACAGGATTTCTTCCTACTCATTGTAACATTTAAACTGAGCCTAGGATTACGCCTGCACTTGTGTCATTTGCTAACCCGATGTGTACTGAGGCAAATAACCTCCACGCTTTGCTAAACTCAGGTCTTTGCCCGTGTTAATGGATTCATGCATATGCTAGCTTACATAAAGGCCGTGTGACTACAGAAGTAGATGATTGCATGAATGCAAGCATGATGATGAGACTCCTAGATTGCGGAGTGCTGCCAAAGTCTTCAGGAAGAATGAAATAATTAATCAAGACTGTTCTATCAGCAACCCATATTTATTACATTCAGATACTCCCCTGTAGGACTCTCTGTCCCCAAGTTCGTCATGCAGCACTCATAAGGAACAACAAAAAAACACTTGCTTCTAGATTTACCAATGTCTGACTTACATAATGAAACACAGATAGATGGATGTCTGGACTTACTAAATGAACTGGACATTGTTTTGTAGGAAGTGGCAGCTGGTCTTAAATAGCTGCTTTGAAAAAAGTCTCTGTGCTGCCCTTGCTAGCAAGCAGCTAATACATTACTGTAGACAGGAACCATGCTTACATTAACATATTAGGCAAGATACAGCTCTACCAGCAGTTGGCATATTTCTGTTTGCTTATGTAATAAATTACTATTTAGTTCAGGATAAAACCAAACACCAAAGCCCCTTTATGAGTCTATCTATTTGACACTGGCAGGCAACTCTCAAGTAGCTGAACTGCACCTCCACGGAAGGGGATTGCTGACCTGGAAACTCCCAGTGAAGAACCTCATGTAGGTGTTTTCACAGCGATACTAACAGGCAAAGGAAAAGGCAGCTGATTCTCAGAAAAGCAAATATAGGGAACGTGGAGAGACAAGAGTATTCGGGGAAATGCTTCTTTCACCAAACTTCTGCAACTCAGAATTGGTAGCCGACGTGAATTTACTTGTGCCAGCTCCATTTTACCCTTGTGCCCTGGAAGAGATGGAGCACAAAGCATCTATCAGCATGAAGCCTCAACTTGCAGGTGAAACGGTGAAGAGGCCACTGTGAGTGCAGATTTACATTAAATCAGGGACATAGGTAGCATACAGTTACAATGCATAAACAGCTCATTAACATTTTCAGTTAATGTTCATTTTCTTAAATGAATATTACCTTTTCACTGAGAAGAATAATCTTTATGAAACTTCTTTTTCCAAAAGAAATAGTAGCCCTTTGCTCTGAAATGCTGTGTGCCATATAATATATATAAATCTTCAGTGTTGCATCATTGGAAGTATTTAACCCTTATCGCGATTTTAAATTTGACTCAAAATTTCCTGAGAAATGTCAGCAACTGCTCATTTTAAATATGAGCTTTTGTTAAATGGCTTTGTAGTGAATTATGTGGAAAGTGTATACAGATAAAAAGTAACAAGCATCCTAGGAATATTCCCCAATTTCCTCCCTGTTCAAACAATAATTTTTGAATGTACCTGTTATTTTAAAGCTCCTCAATTCATACAATCAAACTCCAAGTCCAGTTCCAGAGAGAGGCTTAAGAATTTGAGCCAATATTAAACCCAGAAAAGTAAGGAAAAGAATACAAAGCATTGTATCCACATTTTTTCTTTTTTTTTTTTACACCCCAAACCTAACACTGTGTTACTTCTGATAAAACTGGACAAGCTGGTGCAGGTGTTAGTATTACATACTTCTTAATAGGCCCAGGCCGTATTGTCATACCACAACTACATCATATACATCCAAGCCCATTCTCAGAAATGGGCTTAATAAAACTTTCAAAGTGTTCAAAAATGATGCTATACTCTGCATTTCTTAGATTCATAGAATCAGAGAATGGGTGAGGTTGGAGGAGACCTTTAAAGGTCATCTAGTCCAACTTCCTTGCAGTAAGATTCGGTGAATCTGTCTTCCCCACCTGGCTCTAAATGTGACCTCTCTTAGGTCTCATATCATCAGGGCTTTCTTGGAAGGAATAGTTTCTTGCCATGAGAGGAGATAGGACTAAGCTCAGAATTCCTACAAAATAATGACAAGGTCATGAGTAGAGATGGGTGAAGGATCATTGTGGAGCTGCTGGCTCTTTTCTGAGGATAAGAACAGCATGGTGGCTAGGGCCAAAATTGTCTTTGACCTCTCTTACAGCAGAGAATAGAAGATGACTGAAGAAGACTATCAGAACAGGAAAAAATGTAGTTTAAGAATATACTGGGGCAGAAATAGATCTCTGTGTTCAATAGCCTTGGCATTTTTACATATTTTTATTTTTTTTACAATATATTTATGTAATCACTTTTGAAACTATGAAGACTCTTGACATCATCAATATTCTGGAGTAAGAAATTAGAGTTTAACCCTGTGAAAGAAATGTCTACATTTGTGTAGATTTGTGAGTATTGATGATTACTCTCAAAAAGTCTGTTACAAATAAGCAAAAATGTCATAATAATTTCTCTAATTGCTAGGCTTGACAGTGTTATAAAACCACCTTGAATTCATGAAAATTACAACTAGTGTCACCTGCTGACTCTACATTGTAGGTGGATTTTAACATTTCTATGTACTATCAAATGATCTCTGGCAGATTGTCATCACTTCCTGAAGTGTCTGTTAGCATTATGGTAAATTACACATTATAATTATAGTTTCTCCCTGCCTGCTTCTAAATTGGTTATTAGTGTTTCAGATATGATAGTTACCTTATTTTTTAAAAGGTGAAAATATTTGTGGTGGCTGAATATTTTTTGTAGATGATTAAAAAAGCATTTTTATCTTGACATCAAAATGACATATCCACTGTCAAGGCATAAGGATGAAATAAAGAATGACTTGTCTTAAATAAGAACCATATTGTTATCATCAGTTAATGAATAGAATTTAAGTAGATTAATTTTAAGGATTCCTGAAACTGGAAGCATATAGGAATAAAAAGAAAAAAAAAAAAGGATTCTTTATCAAGATAAAAACCCAAGTATTCTTTGATTATGATTTCTAAGTTCAACTGGTAAGCTAGTCTAAAGATTTCCTACAACAGTGGGAAATACACTTCATGAGAAGGTCCTAACACATCTTCCCTGAGGACAAAATAATCATCTCTCCTTCAAGAATGGATACACTGCTAATGCATACTGAAAGCTGATTGGGATTACCTGCATCCCTACTCTGTCCCGTATCTGTAACTCTTCCTACAGTTCTTATCAGCTATTACAGTGCAGGCAAAGGGTGCCTTGATGCAGCCACAGCACTCCAAACAGAAATGTAATCAGAAATAAGGTTTACATGTGGAAGAACAGCTGGCACATATGGCGTCTCTGTAGATGGCACTGCAAATGCAAGAACCATCTGGAAGCAGAGATGGATGAATGTAGCATAATGGAATTTCTGAAGATTTTTGTGAAACCTGCTGAGTTTCACACTAGTGTCACTGAGGGCTCCCAGACCCCTTTAGTAACTGAAGAGAAAACCTAGAAGGTTTTCTCATTATTCATGTAACAGACCTGCACAGTTGCAACAGTTCAGGGATAATCCAAAGGAAATAATGGGGCTTTCCTCTGTGAACACATATAGAGTGATTTGATGATCCATAATGTGCAATGAATATACGATACTCATTAATAATTGTTAACAGACAATTTACTTTTCTAAACTGATGGCACCAGCAGTTCCCAAAATAATTATGAATAGTAAATGTACAATAATAATGTGTCTTGAGAAGAAATGATTCATAGACAGATATAGTATCCACATCTCCTGCTGAGAGGTATGAAATAGCAAATAAATTAAACAAGAATGTGGTATAAATGTCTTGGGTACCATCTGGACAATGGAATGGATAAGTCTTACTTTAAAATGCTTTATATGAACATATACTCCTTTCACAATAGCAAACAAACCTATTCCTTTTGTTAATGTGAAAGAAAAAAGAAACCCTGCTGTTCTTTTCCATATCATGGAAACATGTTTATTGACATTAATGGAGCAACATGATGTCAGTGGTGTTCTTCAGCTCTATTTCTAGGTATTTTGACTCTAAGACAGAACTTGCTTTGGTTCATCCGTATCATTAGCAGAGTGGAGAAAATTTAAACCTGATGAAAGCTTACTTTATTGACATCAGTGGATCCAGATTCATGTGCATAGGACCTAAAATTGGCAATGGGAGCATGAGTGATTTGACTTTCTTAATTAAAAAAAAAATAAAAATCACTGCTAGTTCCATGGCTGAAAGCCCTCTCATTCATTGAGGTTAACCCACTCAACTATTTATTTCTATTTCCATACGTTCTAATTTAACTTCCTTATATATTTTGTATTTCTTTTTTGAATTCTAATATTTGTTTAAAACTATACAAGCTAATAAGATCTGCCAGAAACTTAAAATTCGAAACTAGAGATGACAGATTATTATAATGTTATCTGAATTGTTATCTAACTATTGGCAAGTACTCCCTTGTTAGCATGGAAAATTCAAGTAATTAAATTCATTAGGCCTATAGTAAACAAAATCAGTAAGTTTAAGACTCCAACCTTAAAAATTTTTAATTTGATGAATTACTATTAATATTTTAGTAAGATTAAAGTAAAAGTAAACCTTCCACCTTGTAGTGTCTTTTTGTTATTACATGAAAATAATTGGCAATGCATGTACTCATGTATTTCTAAATACTGTCATTGCAAAATGAATGCAAATAAAAGACAGATTGAATATTGTACTGGATTGTTACATATAAAAAATAAGACACATTCACCAGATTTTCGTTTCAAGAACAAACTCCATCTCTTGTGGCTTAAAGACTGAGTTCCAAATGAGCCACCCAAATTGAATCAGCTATATTGTGTTACTGTACTTCAAGTGCATCGTGCCTTTCACGAGTGAATTATTTTTATGATGCAAGCATTAAATGCTTGCATTAAATTCTGCATTTGCAGTGTACTAAGACCATGCATATATCCAGCTTTTATGTCTTTTCTAACAAGCAATATTTTGATTGCTTACAATCATTCTTTTCTGCTAAAATAAATGCTAGGTATTTTGGCATTTGCAGCACAGGATAGAGTTATAGAAAATGTTATATTTATGATTCACAACATTTGATACACACTCACTGAACTGAAAAAAAAGAGATTTTACTAGTGTAGGATATTCTGATTAACTTTGAGAAGCAAGTGATGAAAACTCTTGCACATACAGTTCTGAATCTCCTCAGGACACTGTTGTTACAGAGATTGTTACCATCAGTTTTCTATATCTGAAGAACCATATGAAGAACCATAAACAACATCCTTTAAAAATTATTAGGAAATTGGATTTCCTAATGGCAACCACAACCTTTTTTTTTTTGTTACTGACAATTATAGTGTTTTACTTTGATCACAGGTTGTTATAAAGTGTGAAGTTATAGTCTCTTACATTAATATAACAGGCCCACAATATAATTTTTTAATGATGCCACCAGAACCCCTCCACTCGGCACCAATTGGTCTTGATCACTGTTATACTCCAGGGCTACAGTGTCACCTCGTATATAGATTGATATTTTAATTATGTCCCTTAGAGATTATTTTACAGAGGACTCATGCTGCTACTTCAGAAAAACTACACATAAGTGTTTTTCTGAATCATGAAAGTATTGTAGGAGACCAAGTACCAGTTTGAAAAGGGACTTGTGAATTTTGGGCCTAGATTCTACCTATGTGATCCTGGAAAAATGGGATTTGAAGAAAAAAGAAATAAAAAAAAAAAAAAGAAAGAAGAGATAAGGAGAAGATGTAGGGTTCAGAAGATTGCAAGTCATGATAGAGGAATTTCTAGAATATAGTCTAGTGAGATGGAAAGAATAAGTATATCTTGGTTCTGGCCAGGACAGAGCTGACTTGCTCAAGCACCCAACACAGGTGAGCTGAGTTAGTCTGGGCTGTTTCCACACCACCTGACATCCATCCAGCCCCTATAAAAGGGTCATGTGGGGCAGGGAGAAGTTTTTGGTGTAGGAGGTTCCTGTGTTGGTACAGAGGTCTGTGTCAGCCTCTCCCCAGTTGGTAAGGTGCTCTGTGTTATCATCAGGTGTGTCTGTTATTGTTTCTCTCTCAAAGTGTTTATCACTAAGTGTCTTTATCCCAACCCACTGACCTTAGTCTGTCTTTTTCTCCTGGCTAAGAAGACTGATTGAGTGGCTGGTGGTGCTCAGCCTATGTCAGGGCCTGAACCACAACAAGATAAAAGTACTGTGCAAGTATGGGCAGATGTTACTGTAATGACTTACCGAGAGCTATCAAGACTCATGGTAATGTAATAATGAGACACAGATTCTCTCTTATTTCTCTGTACAGCTTTGTCCAAATGTGGCTGTGCATTGTGCAAGCTTCATTACTAATAATTGTATAATTTTTAATATATATTATGTGATATTTAAAAACAGTAACTATGTGAAATGATGCTGTGAAATGTCAGAACTTTTCCTGGAAGGAGAACCTGAAGTGTCCGTGACATATTAAAGATTTTCCACCAAAAGTTCACAGTTTCTGTGAAGGCCATGGGAATTGTAACTTGAACTGTATTTTTCAGCAGCATTTAGATATCTGAATGAAACTAATGAGCTGGACAGAGAGAGTCACAGACAGAAAGTAACCTAGCTATTTTCAACAGCAAACACGGAGAAACTCACAGTGGAGCAGGCAACAGCTTTCTAACTACCCAAGTCACTGAGATGTGAAAGAATTAAATTAAAGCCCCTGGTCTGAATTATTAAGTTAGGTTTTCCTTATTTGTCCATTGTAAGTTAATGCAGAGCCTCCTGTTTTTGAAGGAGCAGAGTTTTTGTGCAAATTAATCCAGATCCAATCAAATACTGTCTTATCTGAACATCCATAGAGGTATAAAGGTTAAATCTCTCTTCTTCATCTCAGAGCTTGTATGTTCTGAACTTAAAGGATTTACAAGTGTTCTTATACTTGACTGACTTGATTGGGTACAGAGGATGCTGAGTAGCTTTTAATTTAAAGAATGCTATTCCCCTGTTTCTTTCAAATTTTCCAAAGGCCATCTCTGTCTCTACCAGCTGGAGAAGTATTTGCTAATCAGTGCCAACCTGTCTTTAGCAAAGGCAGTCATTTTCTTGATTTTTCTTACAGCATCTCCTAGGACTTTGATAAAGTTTAACTTCTTCCATTTTCAATCAATATAGTGGAATAAATTTACTGCTTTGCTTTACAGACATTTTATTTACTGTTCCATCATCTTTGTGCAAGGCAGGACCCTGAATGATTAGTTCGACAGTACTACAGCAAGTTCTTAACTTCAATGGAGATATTGTGGTAAAGCAATACAATTTTTTATTAAAATGCCAAATGAAATGTTTTTCTGTTACAAGAAAATACATTCTTAATCAAACTTTAGTATGAAGTAATTAAATTTAATATGGCTTTGATATGTATGATTTGTGCCAATACATACATATGATTCAGGTGGTCAAAAGCCCTTTCACTCTTTCATTAAGCCATCAGATCTGAAATAAGATCTGATCAGATCAGCCAATGGATCTGAAATGCACACAAAACATGTTGCTCTACTTTATATTTACTCTCCATTTACAGCTATACCCTATTTAGTTCACAAAAATGCCTCTAGTTCATAAGTAAGGCAACAAGTGAAGGAGATTGTCTACTAAATTACAGGCCAATTCTCTGTGTTCATGGAGGAGAAAGACCTTTATAATCCTGCTGTAAACCTCTAGCCAAAGGGTGTTCTGTTGGACAGGAATAGCCTGCTTGCGGCATGTTGTGCAGTTGTCCCTGAAAGCTGTTAGAAGAGGATGCTTAGAGGGGAAAAAGGATAAGAAAGAGAACATGTTCTTGTTCTCCATTGGCATGGAATTGATAAGGACCCTGGAGAATATTCTGGAGTGCTTTGCTGTATGTTGAAGCCAAGTTCTGGTTCCATGTAAAGAAATCACAGAAGGCTTCATGAAATGCATTTATTCCCTAGTTGTTGCCCTAGGAGGAAAAAGGGGATAACAAAGTCAGGTTTGAATCTTTGTAAGCTGATCTTACCTATTTTATCACACAGAAGCAGAGGTCATTTGGGACTTCTATAAAGAACTTTTTTTCCATAGTCTTCTTTGGTTATACAAAAAAAGGTTATATTCACAACTTCTAATTATCTCCTGGGACCACTGTTAGGGCCATCTCATAACACAAGAGAATATGACTAGCAGTACGAATACAACAAATTAGGTTTGCAAGAGATTGCTTTTCCAGTGGAACTGATTCACAAAGGTGTTATTTCTCAGAAGTGCCCACGTCTCATTAAAACTCTTGAGGGTCTTGGGAGCCAGCGTCTCGCCGCACATTAAAACTAACTTTCTTTACATCTTGTGAAGATGTCATTCTGTATGTTTGTGGCATATTGCTACCCTACTCTAACAGACTAGTTCATCAAAATTATTTATTTGTGCTGTTTTGGTATGATAGAACTTGATAGTGGGGCCAGGTATTTCTTTGCACACATTCTTTGTAAATAAAAAGGGTTATGTCAGAGTCTGATTCCTCTGAATATAAGAGGAATCAAACAAAAGGGAAACTGTTTACTCCCTATTCCAGTATTTTATAATACGTATTATTTAAAGACTGTGCCTGAGATTCATTTCAGGTCACACTATAAGCCTTTTTTTTTGGCTGCCCACTGCCTTTTGCTGCTATTTTTTTTCTGTTTCAGACAAAGTGCTGCTATCCAATTGATATCTCACCCCCACTCTGGTAGCAGAATTTCAGGATTTTTTTATGGCCCATGGCTTAAACCTTACTACATATTCTCACATTCTATCTGTTGGCAATCCAGCCATATTGTTTTGGATTAGTATTCTGTGGAAAACAATTTTCTAATTTCTCTGAATGAAAGGCTGTCAAACCCTCATGTTTTCTCATACCTGAACTAACTGTGTTTTTTAGTGGACTAGCAGTAAGCCTTCTCACCTAAAAATGCTGAGGAATTTATCCATCTTTAACATTTATTCACTTTGGTCAAAGGTAGAGAGGACTGATTTTTTGCAAGTACCCTATGCCTACTGCTATTTCCAGGAGGTCTGCAGTAACACATCCCATTATTGGTAGCTCAACTTGCTGGTTGCTTAGGAATATGGTTTAGTAGAGGACAGGTACAGTTGGACTTGATGATCTAAGTGGTCTTGTCCAACCTTGTGATTCTGTGGTGCTATCTACTTCATCTTGCTGAAAGATTGGCCGTCAGTGTAGAATGTGGTGAGAGGGATCTCTGCAGCCCTAGAAGCCTGTATAGATCTTCTGAAGCAATTGAAGCCTGAGCTTCTGAAAAGGCAGAACAGGATTTTGCATTTCCTTAACAGATTGAGTGATAACTCACCACCAGAAGTGGAAGGTATGTTAGGGGTTTCCCTATTCATACTGGCAATGATATAATGATGAAATTACTGAGACATCTCAGGAATTTCTAACTTGGCAATGACCAAGTTGGGTAAAATTGTGTGGTCACTTGAATGATGCCAAATAAAACCCCACACCAAAAAAAAAAATCCAACCAAACAGTAAAAAACCCTTGCCTTTTCAGTCAACATTAGTAAAAATCAAATCTTAACTGGTATGGTAATAAATTGACCTTGAAAGAAACTATTGAATGACACACTAAAAGTGATCAGACAAATAAGTGGTGAATGTTATGCTGACATTTAGGCTTAAACTCCATTTAAGCAATTACTTCAGAAGCGCTGTTTCTAAATAGGTAATTTATGTGTCCAATATATCTGCATGTCTCTGGCTCAATATAATCAAAAGTATGATTTTTCAAGCCAGAGAAGAAATAACTACACAACACACATGGCAAAGGGAATATGAGGAAGAGTGGAATTGATAACTGTAGATTTTCTACCTGTTCCTTCATTTGACTTGGGTTTAGGAAAAGCTAGTGTTTATTTCAGACTACTGTCTAGGGAGAATCAAGCAAATATAAAGATATGTTTTTGTCCCAGTGTAACTGCTGAAATTCACATAAACTGTTGCATTCTGTTCATAGGTGCAGATAATTTTATCCCAAAATATTTGCTCAAAATCATTGCATGACCCAAGTGGTTCCTAATGTATCTTACTCTACTGTGGCAAACCTGCCATGAGTCAAGAAATCTTATTCTACAAATAAGATGACTCCTACAAAAGTAAATTTATTTTAAAAAGCTGACCTTTTTCAGACTGCTCCTCATCTTGCTGGCAAGAAATGTACAAGTTCCAGCTCATTAAGTCTTCCATTCTCCGCATGGATCATCCTCAAATGAATTTATTCCTTCTGTCAAGGATACACTTCAGAGGGATAACTTCCATGATGCTGCTCCAGCTCTAGTAGGGAACCCACCAAACTGGGGTTTTACTCCAGTTCTGTCAGAACACTCCTGCTCCTCCTCTGACAGCACCTTTTTAAAACCATAGTGCTTATGAAAGGGTTATGCAACAATGGAGTTTCCAAGACATGTATGTGGTGATATTAATAAATCAGGGCCTGAGGTTTAGAATGCTTTTCTCATCATTCCCAGTTAGGAAGTCTCTCTGATGCTTTTAATTTACATTTAAATCTTGCAGGAACTTGTTGTTTAAAAAAATATGTGAGGCAATTCATATTTTAATTCACTATGAACTAATTGCCTTAAAAAGTCTTGATGGGAATCGATATTTCATGTACTTAAGATACATATGCTATGTTAAGCATTAAGTGCATGTTGCTGGCTTGGTGTTAGTCTAGTCTGGAAGACTGCCAGCGAAGCTGAAACTAGCATTTTGCCACCTTGAGAATCACAGGAAACCTCTTAATGAATTATTATTTCTACAGAATTGTTTACATTCATAAGTTTTAACCAAATCTAATGCTTGCTTTAAGTAGAACCACATTTGTCTTAGCATGCTGTTAAAGTGCATATAAATCCTAATTTACCTTTGCTGTGTATCCTAATGCAATCTATTAAGGAAATAGTTCTTTTAATAACAAGACTTCAGGAAACAGAGAGCTCAATCACACATAAACATACAATAAGATTACTGTTAATACACTTTTAACCTTTTAATAACTCATCATCATTAGCACACAGAGCTGAAGGTTCAGTGGTCATCTCATGCTCCCTTTATGGAGTGATGGTTTTGTCAACCCTGAGAACAAATCCCTGAGCTGGAAGTGACCTCATGTCCCACCTCACTCCTTTGTCCTTTGGAGGCAGGGCTGGGCCCTGAGCATGTCACTCTGAGTAGCTGGCCATAGGGTGAGGAGGCACCAAGCACCATGAGGCTCACTCGAACAGAGGCATTTCCTTTTCAGAGCATCTGCCAACAGCTCACATGGTTGAATCACTTGGAGGTAATCCAGTAAACTCCTATAATTCATCGCTTGGGTCTGAAGTGCCACCCCCTAAGATCCTTTCTGCCTTTATCCACACTGCTGGTCTCAATGGAAAAATTATTTACTTCAAAGGCCACTCCCACATTAAATGTCTGAGGTTTTCTGGGAACTTTGACATTCATAGACAGTATTTTTCTAATTAATGGAAATAATTTTAAAAGGAAAAAGGATGATATTCCAACGTCCGTGTGTGGTTCAAAAAGCTAAAGTATAAAATGCCAAACTAAGATGAAAAATGAACACTTTCATGGCTTTCAAAGTTAGATATTTTTTTAGTATTTTTAAAATATTTAATAAAGTTGTGTTTTGGAGGCAACTTTTAATAAAATGTATGTTAGCCCCATGAATAAAGCACTAAGCCAATAGAGATACATAGTGTGAGAAGGCTCTTCTTATTTGGTCTTAAAGTTGAAAAAAGATATCATGCCTGACAATGCAAAGAATTCTCACCTTCACACTTATTCAAAATGTTTACCTCTGAACAGTTATAAGGGATAGAATGTTTATATTTAACATGATTTACCAGAATGTTTGTAATATGCTACTGGCAAGCAGGAAACTGTTCGAAGTGATGGATTGATGTGGAAAAATATTGATAACCAAAGCAATCAGAGCTGTCATCTATAAAACTCAGGAATAAGCTTCCTCTTAAGATTGACAATGCCTTTCAATTCTGGTCTCTGGTCAGTGCCTAACTAGTATATCTGAGGGTTCCTTCATGAAGCCTTGGCCACATCAAGATGAGTGCATTTATTTCCACCTTTCAGGAAGTTTAGTGTGACCTTTTTACTCTCAAAGTCCATTGGTGGAAGGAAGTTGCATTTTTTCACAGGAGTTTGTTAGATTCAGTGGTACGAGCCAGTTCTCGCTATATTGTAGTTTTCCACTTTTCTTTCTTATTTAAAGTAACTTGCTTCAACCATTGATAGCTCACAGAAAGGAAACTTTGAGGTTTATCTCAGAAGAGCAGACAGTTTTCTAATTTCCCTCTGATTTATTATCTGATTGCTGTCTGCCGAATAGCCAGCAAGCACCTAGATTAGTATGTCACTAACAATGAAAACAACAAAGAAAAGACACTTCTAACATCTGAGGAAGGCATATGCAGATTTTTACAGCTCTTTTGTTTAAATGCACCAGCACAACTCAGGACTTTGAACTACCTTCCAGGAAAATGATGCATTCATTAAATATACCCTGGGACATCTTCAATCGTAGACTACATGCTGAACATGGTCACACTTTGTTCTGGCTTATAGCCTGTTCCATATTTTACTGAAGGATTTTGTATTTAGTCAGCATTGGCTCTACTAGCCATGTTTTGTTGGTGGTGTCCTCAGAATGTCTCTTTATTTTAAGAAATAAAGCTTCAAAAGCATTATAGATTGGTGTTAGGTTTGCAATGAGGACTTAACAGAGTTGATTTTCATCTTTCTGTTATTATAGTGACTATGTTGTAGGTTTTGAATCTGCTTATTGAAAATACACCCCACTCTGCAGCTAGGCATCCTGGCTAGGTCTGTAGGACACAGAGACCGTTTAAGAACGTTTCACGGGACTTTCCATGAATGACATGCTTCTACCCAAAGCAGCCCTTCATGGTGCCTCCTCTAGGTTTTCATGGCCTCCACGTCATGTGCAGGCCCCTAGCACAACCACAGGCCCTTCAGCACTCACACTGCCATGGGGATAGCCCACATACCCTGTTGTGTCTCCATGTGAGGTACTCTGAAATAAGCCACCAAAAACAAGAGACAAAGCTTCTGGGTGTAGTCAGCTGCTAGTACTGAGGGCCACCCAGGAAAACTAAACCCTAAGGAAGCGTGTGATTAGCTGAAATATTACAAGGTTTTACAAAGCAGTTTGGAGGTGTGTAACTGCTTCTTCAATTTCAGTTAGTAGTGTTCAACTCTGTAAAGTCATCTGCAGCCTCAAAGAACAGTACCAATGAACTCCTACAACAGAACTTTTCAAGGTGTCAGGTGGACTCCAGGAACTTGTCTTTTAGACAAACACTGGCTACCTTCATATCCATGACATGCTAAAAGCTGATCATAAGGTGTTTGTGCAATCAAAAAGATAAATAAGACCAAAAGCACATCAAAATACAACAAAGTAAAATTAAGCTTGGGTTAAAAATTAAATAGCTATATGCACACACAAACACCCCTGGTAAAAACATGGGGAAAACCCATATATGTCATATGATAAAAGCTCTAGGTAGGAACAAAAAGCCTAGAGTTTCAGAAATAACTGAGACCACTAAGCGTAGAACTTGCTTCTGTATCACAGGATGCTCTTGTTCCCAGCTTTAACTTAACGTCTGATACTTTCACTTGAAATCAGGCCATACACTTGAACATCTTTAACTTGGTTTTATCTGAATGAATATTTGAAGAAACCACTTGTTGCAATCCTCTCATTGGGGGTATTTGGGAGAAAATAAAAAAGAAAGGAGTATGTTAAAAATTAGGCAGAATCATTCATGTTGTAGTGCTCACATACTCTTCCTGTGGAGAGGAGAAACATTTGAATATGGTTGCCATTATCTAACACTATTTAAATAGAAGAACAATAAAAAAAATGTGTCTAGGGAATGATTGCATATTTTTATAAATTTATTTACTAGACTAGAAGTCATATTCTCCTCTGGGATATTACACAAGCAGCAAGAACATCTAAGTGAACTGAAAACTAATTATAAATTATCTGTTCATCTTTTTTTCTCAAATACTGTCAAGTAGAGCTATGAACCACAGGATTTAGGCTTCCTTTCCTCTTCAGTGGACTGTAAACAAACCCTAAAGTTAAAGTGGCTGACAGAATACCTGTCCTCCCTTGTCTTCATCTGAGATCAAACTTGAACATGTATCACACCAGGAAATACTGCTAATACTGCAGCAGGTTGAGAGGTTTTCAGTTTGGATTTTTTCCTTTTCAGAATTTTTTTTGGAAATGCCAGATTCTCAAATCTGAAACTTTTGTGCAGAAACATACGAAGATAACTTTAAATGAGTATGACATGGAATTGCTGACCAGTGCAGAAGTGGAAAATGCCAGAGCAAAAAGCAAGCAGGTGGCTGGGTTGCAGACTTAGAAGATTGTCAGATATGCAAAGGTTTTGAAACATTGAAAATAAGAACTGGCCTATGCCATTACCTCTCACCTGGCAAAGAACCAAGGTCTTCATTTTTTCCAAAAGTAGGCATATTTCTCACTATCATTGGAGATGCTTCCAAAATTCAAAAAAGTATTTGTCATTTCCTGACTATTAAAAAAGAGGAAATAGCTGATCCCTAACTCTTGCCTTTAATGTTGGATGAGTAGCCCTCATAGTTATGTTTGCTGCCTGCATCTTTTCAAAAAACCCTTGTTTGTTTTTAAATATTCTTATATTCTAGAATTTTTCTTCATCACAGAATATATTTCCTTTCTTATGTAGTCACTGCATAATAAATTTTAGCCATTCAAAGAGGTGTTTTTTTTTCTTAACAGAGGACACAGATGCTATATAAATGCTGAGTATTAAAGATGCTTACATGTAAAATTTAGAGCTTGTGAAATGGTTATAAAATCACTATAATATATACTTTCCTGTTGTTGACCAAAGGGTGTTTTAGAATGGTTTTGTTTCACTTGTTCTCTCAGTAAAACTGGCATCATTTCATTTCAGAAAAGATGACAATTCTGTTTTATCTACTGTCTGATTCTGATTAATGTATTTTGGATAAATGAGAAAAGATGATCACCATGCTTGGTCATTCTTTCCAATTCAAGATGATTTATTGAACAGTAGTGTCATCTTCATTCTCACTCTATAGACCAGACATAACAGAGAAGTGCACTTTTTCTGCACCATTGTTTCAAGCTCAGCTGAACTTCACAGAATTATGATTATCCAGTTCGCTATACAATGAATGCATCATCAAGCAGAATAGATCAGAGTAATATTGTGATTAATACATAGATAATTTAGATGATATATGATATGGCATGACAAGGACAGAAAGAATACCTCTAGGTGGCATAATATGATGACTTTTGCTGGCATGCAAAGCCAGTTGATAGGAACCAGAAGCCATTGCCTTGCCAAAAAGCATTTAGAAAACACTGACCTCATGCAATGCAAGTAATATTTTTTTCCAAAGTTAAGAAAATTGTCACTGATTTGCTTAATGTAAGATAATTCTTTAGTTTATGACTATTTTGTTAAATGATATTCCAGATTGTCAAAAGATGTTGCTCGTCAAAAATAAGGACATGCACAGAATAACATAATTTAAGACAATGTAATAGAAGGATGCCTTCGTAGACAGCAGTAAGTTTTATTCATTCCACATCACTAAAATTATGATAGAGGAAGTGCCTGGTATAGAAATTACATTTGGATTCCTGAATGGCTCTTTGCTGAGCCTGGACGTATGAGCGAGTTGGGAATGGCTGCCATGGTTGCTGTGCCCTCCCCCATCCCAGGAATTTGTTGTGACACACAATCAAGGTTTGCAGTTTCTTCAGACGAAACCCGACAAGAATCAGCAATACTTTTCCTCTTCTGTCTACTCTGTATCTACTGAGCATAAAGCAGAATGTCTATGCACTCACCTACAAGATTCCTCACTATGTGATTAATTTTGTAGGCTCCTTTTAAGGTGTTTCACAGTTTTTCTGTGGTCCATGTTAGCCACATGCCACGTGTTTTTATTAATGCAGGGCTGAGCCAATACTAATATTCTTTTCCTCTCCAGCAGGTTTTATTAGATTGGGCTAACCTTAGTAACACAGCTTCTGATTCAAATCTGACTCACATTTAGGTGCTTTAGAAAGAGGATACATTTCTTACAAAACTATCTGCAAAATCTCATTTAACTGTTGTCTCTCCATTGAAGTAAAAGGTAACAGTACTTGATCCAGTGTTAATTGTTTTTTACTATTTTAAGTTTTTGAGGCAGTTGACTGACTATTCACAAAAGAGAATGTGAACATAAAACATGATATCTCAGAGTAGAATTAAAGTCTCATGTGCCCACAGTCTTCTTTGGTATGTCATAATGTGTCCTTTCCTCAGCTACCATATATCCTATGCTTTTTATGTACTTCCAAACTTCAGTTACTAGCTGTTGCTGATGCTTGTGCTTTCCCTGCATACCCTCTGTAGGAAACATCTATAGGAAATCTCAGAATCAAAGTCAAAATGGTTTATCTAAGAGCAGTTGAATATGTATATAAAATTTACTGAACTGCATTTAGATCACAATTTTGAAAGTGACTTTGAGTGAAGGAAGAGCTTTGATATTTCTTTGAAAGCCCATGTCTTTGGGATTTCATCATGAAATCTGATCAAGTTGAGGGTTCCCATAGTGACTGCAGTAAATATCTATCCACAGGCAGTGATTTAATTACAATTTCAGTTCATTAAGATGGTGTTTGTATTGAAAAACAAGTTATTTTTTTTTACTTGTCACTCATTTTTTCTTACATTTTTAGATCTATTTTTTCTCAACACTTTTTATCTCATCATCAGAATTTAGTTAGCATACTAAAATTCATCTGGTTTTGCCCACACTTAACTAGAATCTGCATCTCCTAAACCTGTTTTTGTCTTCTAAGTACTTAAATTGGCTTGACTTAGTTCATTAATTCCCTAATACATCACATCTATTAAACTGACTTTTTCAAATGCATCCAAATACATAATTATTTTCCACACATATCCACTCAACAAATATCTTAGTATGGTCATTTGGATATTTTTAGGTGCATAATTTCCATAGCACTTTTAAGGATTTTATCTTTTTTAACAATGAAGCTTTGTGTTTTTTCCAGATAACGTGAAACTTCTGCTACCTTTGAACACTATTTTAAATTACTGACACCAGGTTGCTTTCTTCTCTAATCCTCTTAAGGTTATTCTCTCACATGCAGAGCCTCTGTGTCACTGAGAATGGATACTGAAGATTTAAATGTTCGATAACCTTTGCTAAGAAACCCCTCAGAATACAGAACTTCAGAAAAAATAGCCAAGTCCTGGTCACTTTAGCTTGGCCCAGCACCTCCTAAAGTAATGGCAAACTCCTTGATACTTAGTTCACTTTGCATGCAGACCGGTTAAAGTTAATTTAGAATAAGAGACTGGGTCAGAATCTGACCCTTGAATTCATCTGGTGCTCAAAGAACTACCCATGTCCTTACTCACATGTGAGGGAATAGCAGTATGCATTGATTGACAGAATTTTGTGTAGGAACAGTCTGTTTTCATGTATAAACTCTTAACACCCATCAGAGCAGGTGAGGGACATGAGACTGATTTCATTGTGCTTTTTATACCACAGTGAGGTGATGTTCAGAAAGGTATGTAAATAACATAATGCTGTGTGGAACTGAGTTTATGTAAGTCTGAGTAGTTCGCAAGGATTGATATAAAGACACATACACATGGATATTCACTAAAGCAACATGGCATATGTGTCTTCAAACTTGGTACTAGGCAAATGATACTAGAGTTTTCCCTTGCCAGTGAAGATATTAGATGTATTTGTGTATATACAAAGAAAGTCTGACAGAAGGGAATGTTAAATGTTCGAATTTCACTTCCAAGAGATAAAGTTGTTCATCCGTGGAGAAAAGGCAGTTACATGCAGAAGCAAAGAAGTTCTTGTTGGATAAGTCTTAGGATGAAACTTTCAGTTTTTGAATTAGTAAACAGTTCATCTTGATCCTTTACAACCTTTCAAGTCTGAATGTTGCCTACAGTGTACAAGGTGTAATTGAAACTCTGTTTGCTGAGATCAGACCCAAGGGAAATTGCCTGAAGTTGAGTGCACTAGTCAGTTCAATTTAAAATAGCCTTCTGAAGACAGCATGGGCTGTGTTTGTTTGCTTCTTTGTTATTTTAGCCTGGTGTCTTCCTACCAAGTGTGTGGTAAAGTCCTTAATTAAAGGTGGTGTTACTGGGAGCAGCCAGATTGGTTTCACGCAGAAACAGTTTCTAGGAAAGCTCTATTATCAGCAGCGTAGAAGGAAGTGGTGTGTTTGTCTTGTTTGGTGTCAACCTTATTTTTCCCTCACCAATAAAGTAGTGGAGTTTCAAAGCCAAACACTGCAGCTTGGGGAAAGAAATGTCAGACACATTTTGCATCACAAATGCAGGGCAAGTAATTGCAACTGCCTTCAGAAAAATCCTAGCAGGACATCTGCCTGTGTGTGAAGCGTGGGCGTGAATCTAACAGCACACAGACCTACTGTTTGCAACTTTGCAGGACACTTTATGTAACTTTCGTATGCCACTGAAAGTTAAGAAAAGCATTAAATGACAGTGGGAAAAATTCTCTGACATTTTCACTTGCCTGCACAAGACAAAGGACTCCACAAGCTGGAAATCAGTTGATCTGATGCCTGCTTATCCAATAGCAGGAACAACAGCGCCCAGAAAATTATCTTAATGGGTTTTTTCCCTTGTGTTTGGGTCACTACGATTCTGTCCTAGCTACATTTACTGGCAAGCTTACTAAACAAACAAGCCTGTCCAAACTCTCCATCTTGTGTGCTGGCTGAAAGTGGAAGTTTGATTATGCACACCCTTGTTATGGACTGATCATTATCTCTTTGTATATGATTTGTGGGTTGCTATTTTTGTGAGACAAAAAGGGCCAACAGAACCACGTAGAAGTACAGTCTTTAAGTTTTCTATCTTCTGCCAACTAATTGTTAGCAATATATCTAATGAAGGATCTATTGCTTCACTTTTATTGTTGAGAAAACAATGCTTGCACCTTGTGCACCTTTCAGTGGAGAGAAGCAAAGGGAGCCAGAAGCAGACAAAGAAATAGGCCTTCCACATCTGCAAGAAATGTGTATGAAACCATTCATAAAACTTTACTCAGGTCAAATTCTCACAAGATGAGATGTAGCAATACTGGTTAGTATGACTGGGAATATTTATGTGACTTAGATATACCTTTGCAGTTCAGTAACTTAGTGCAAATAAACAGTAATGCCTGAACAAAGCTCCTTCTTGGAGCACAAGAGTGGAAACAGATAATATGGGCACCATACCTCTTGCTCTACAGCCCTCCTAAGAGTGAATTCTTTCACATTCTTTACCATAAAGCATATTTTTAAACTCGGATATTAATTTAGATGATTTGTTTTCACTTTATGAAATCTTGTTGTCATGATACTGCAGATAAGATTGAAGAATGGAAAAGAATACAAAAGTAGAGTCATTGACTGTGATTGAAGGGCCTGATGCAGAACCATGGAAAACCTCCACAGATATCACACAGGTCAAATACTTCTCAGAAACTGATTCTTTAAAAACATAAAAATTTACCGGTGCCTGAGGCAGTATCTTAAAATTATAAGATGTTTCAACCTATGTACCTCACATTTTACATGGCATTTGTCCTGTTCATTACATTCATTGCCTTATTCTAGTCTTTGTAGTTTCCTAGAAAGATGTCCCTGGGAGACTAGGTACAAGAAAAGGTAAAGGAGAGCTCTTAATTCTTCCTCATATACATAGCTATGTCTCAAAGAGCAAATAGTCTGAGGGATAATCTGTGGATGGGGTTCAAATCCACTCTAATACCATCTACAACAGTTCTGCCAAAGGAGCTCTATTATGCCCATATTTAGGGAGGAAAGCAAACAGAGCCAAGAACTATTCTACATTTTGTGTCCAACAGAGCTGTTCCACATCAACAAAGACAAAAAGACCACAGGTTTTGGAAAAGCTTGTTGTTGAACTCAGCCTAGAGAAACAACATGAGTACTGTTTCCTAAGCACAGAATGGATCAGGTGCAATTTCAAGTGGGGAAAAAATCCAGCTTGGACTAGGAGTTCAACTGACTTATGTATTCCTTTGTCCCTGGGCCACAAGCAGAGCTGCATCCTCATGATCATTGCTGGGAAGGAGAAAGCTGGCCTCCCCTGTGTTGATGGACCATTCCTATGCTGGGTAACACCAAGTCCCTGGTGTCCCCACTACAAACCTGGTTTGCTCTGAGTGTGTTTTGCAGGGCAGCATGACTGTCACCCTCAGGGTTTGCTCCTCCACCTTGCAGTCTTCACCTTCTGTTCAGGTTTTTACATAGTCAGGGTCTCTACTATCACCATTCCCAATGGAAATAACTTGAATGCCCAGCACCATCTTCTCAGCAATTTTTCACCATTTATCAAAGTAAGTTCATATTATTGGGTAGTCATCACAGTTTTGCATATCAGTGCAGTTGAACTGTTGTGATTAGAGGCTGTCCTGGAAAGAATGTAGTATACCTTTGATTACAAATAACAATTACAATGTTAAAATGACAAGTTTTACATCTCATCAAGCATAGCCTCAAATGAAACCTGAAAAAACCCATATGACAACAACTGCTATGAAATAAGATATGAAAGGTATAATTTATTATTCAACAACTACTGACTAGCAAAATATTAAGAAGACAGTGCAATCATAAATTATAATAATTAAAAAAATATGAAAAGCCAAAAAAAAGCAACAGTGTCAAATCTATGCAAGCAGATGCTTTCTGGTTTGTGTGATGAATTGGTAGAAAACAGAGAGAGGAAAATATTGAACCTCACACTGAAATATACTGCTTAACTATTAACTGGATATATCGTTCCATTTTTATGCACTTTCAGTGAAAGTTAAACTTGCTGCCATTGCATATAACTAGTTTGGGTGTCATGGGTAAGAATTTTGTGTAGAATAATTTCACTTCAGAATTTCATAATGAAAGTTGCCCATGCATTTATAAGTGTACTAGCAGAGCAAAAACATATATGCTTTCCTCTTTGTCAGAAAAATGAGATTTTGCATGCACAATCTAATTACATTTCAAAATCAGTCTTACATACTGAACTTGTACTTTGAAGGTATAGATTTAAAAGCAGATTAATGGCCCTCCTGGGAAAGGGAGTAACACTGAAATTCAAATATTGTTGTGTGAGAATAACCAAAAATATCCTGGCTATAATTTACAATTCACATGAGTAGAGTTGATTAGACCTTAAGTCTGAGTTGCCACTGACTGACTACACAGCCTACATCAGCTTGTTGAGGAGAAAAGTTGATTGCAATAGTTAAAACAACAAAAGCTTCAAAATATTGGAATTTCACTCAGAATTAGAAGTCCAAACTTTAGTAAGCAGGTCTGTTGTTTTTCTTTTCTTCTCTTTAAACTGTTCTTTGTTTTAGATTATTCTTTTTTCCATACAATTTTGTATATCATGCTCTGAACAGTTGTTTCTTGAGCAGCTTGGCAGAGAAGTTCTACAGAGCAATCTCTTTATTTATCAATTGAATTTTCAAAGTATTGGCTGTTACTGGAGTGACCCAGAAATTACAGTCATAAAATGAAAAATGTATTTTGAGCTATTAAATGCATTCTAAATTACTACCTATGAAAGACAAAAATCACATATATTTTAAAGTTTATTTTCATTTTAACAATATTCTGTCCCAATTTTGTAGCTTCTTATTTTTAATGTTTGATTTTACATGAGCATGGGGCTCTTTGGGCATCAAGATCATTCAAGGTGATGGGAGATAGGCAGGTCCCTTGCATGTTCCTTTCCCAAAATGAGCAGCTGTAGCCTTAGCATCATTGAGAACCTATCTCTGCCATGCAAAGGTGTTGGGGGAAAAAAAAATAAATTTGCATTTTAAGTTCTTGAACTTCCTCTAGCTGCCTCACTGTTGCAGTCAGTGAAAACATCCATGGTAATATTATGGTAAAGGCTAATTAACCCTCCTTGGTATTTAGCCCACAGAATTATCTGTGTTATCTCATACACAAATACTTCCATTCCTACTACAAAACAACAGTGCAGAACCATAAATGTGAGAGCTAGGTTAGCAGCAAGCACCAGCTCTGGTACTGTGACATTTAAATCTTCATCCAAGCTGCCACAGACCAAGCTGACCTTTTGTTAACAAGAGCTAGCCCTTTGTGTTGTTCAAATAAAAGTTTGCTTTAACAATTTACTCTTCAAAGGTGTAAAACTTTTCATGTTTGCTTCTTAAAAATTACTTTCTTGTTGCATTTCAAAGTTACTACTGATAACAAAACCTACAAACCTCAAAGTAAACAAAAGGCGAAGAGAAAGGAAACAGAGCATTTCTGAAAAGGTTATACAAATAACTGTAAGAATTGTTACAGTCTTTTTTTTTGCAAATTTTGGATAGAAAGTATTAGGTTTGCTTTGCATTCTTGTGCCAATAAAACACAACATGCCAAAGGATTTTAATGCACGCTTTACATAGGTACCTGTGATAGCCTGCATTAAAAGGCTTATACACTGCTGGATCTTCCACAGCACTACTTGCAGGCAAGAAAGCTTTGCACCTCAGCATTATGGCCTTAGAGAGCAAATATCAGTACCTAGATATTTGTCCTTTGAATATTCAGACATGTCTGCATCCCAGTACCCCAAGGCTTCCTCAGTTGTGTCTTATCCTAGGTGTTTGTGCGGCTTCTCTACCTCCCTTGTCTCTTCTAGTGCTGCCACTGCAGATTTACTCCTAGAACCGTATGGGTGGCCTCACCAACCCTGCCCTGAGCTGTGCGGGGGTTTGGCTGGGCACACATCCCCAGCAGATGGGTGATGCAGTACAAGCAAGGGACAGCCAGTCTTTTCTTCATTCTCCTGTGTAGATCTGTGCCTCCACATCTGCTTCTCTCCATTCCCTTTCTGCTTTGCTCAGGTTAAGGGTAGAAGTCCACACTGCGATAGCATGTATGTTAAGCAGACAAGGAAGCAGCTAGCCCCAGTGTGAAACAGGATGCTGATGGCAAGTATTCATACTACAGCTCTGTGCTTCGTAAATTCTCATTATTTTTTTTTTAAATTTTGCCCTTAAAGCTGTATTTGGTCTGGCTGCAGGGGAGTTAATTTTTCCCACAGCAGCCCTCTCAGCTATAGGTAACTAGAGAGGTGCTGGTAACACCCCCAGGTTCTGGCCACTGCTGAGCGGCACTGGCACAGCACCAAAGTTGTCTGTCCCTCCAGCATCCCCCTCATCAGTAGGCTGGGGGTGGGCAAGCTCTTGGGAGGGGGCACAGCCTGACCCCAACCAACCAGAGGAATGTTCCATACCCTATGACATGTCTTCATCAATAAAAGCTAGGGAAAAGGAGAAGGAAGGGGGACAGGGGGAGCGTTAATTATTTCTAACCTTTGTCTTCCAGAGCAACCACTATGCACACTGAAATCCTGCTTCCCAGGAAGTGGACAGACATTGCCTACTCATGGGTGTAAAGACTGACTCTTTTTCTTTTTTTTTTTTGTTCTGTAAGCAGCCTTTTGCTTTCTTCAACTGCCTTTGTCTTGACCCAGTTTTCCATCTTACTTTTGACCCTTCCATGTCCTGCTGAGGAGTGATACAGTAGCTGGGTGGACACCTGGCCTCCAACCAATGCCAACCCACCACAAAGCCATCTGAGTGCTCAAAGTTTCCTATCAGTTTCTCTCATGCCAATTAGATTTTCCTCTTTCCTTCTCATGCCTGCAGTTTAACCCACTTTTCTAGTAAAATCACTCCAGCAACCTCCTCTTGTACTCTCATTTAATTTGTGACAAATCCAGCTATTGTCTGTTTGCTTATTCTTTAGTCCATTATTAGTTTTAAATGATGCTTTCCATCAGAAAAAGATGGAAAGAGTCCATCTTTCGCTTTAAGTGTCCTTCAGCTGCCCTTGACCTTGAGTTGCATTTCAATACTCTTGTTCCCCCTTTTCCAAGTTCAAATTCTTTTTTTTTTCTCATTCACCTTTTTCAGCAGCCATTTGAGGACTGAGATTAACACACTCTGAACTTCTTTTGGCCAATCCCTTGTGCGCGTCCTTCAACATTTCCTTCATGAAAGCCAACTCCTTATCCTTTCCTCATAATGTCCTTAGCTCTCCCTGTTATGTTGCTACATTTCCCTTGGCCTTAGAGTTTCACTTCAGCATACAGCCCAGCTGCTGAAACAATACCCTGTGACTGACTGTTGTGCTTTAAACCAATAAAGTAGGTATGAGTTGCCAGCACTGAATAAACAGCACGCTGAGGTTTCTGTTTTGCACTGCCAGGATTTTATCTTTTTTTTTTAATTTCCACACTCCTTTATAATTGAATCACTGATTTCTAACTTTCTCTCATGGTGAATATATCTTCCAAAGATCATGCTCTCCTGTGGCACACTTACTCACAAAATGCAGAGGTAGGGAAGGGGCATGTAAGGAAGGGCTCTGCCTACAAAATTTGGCTCTGTTTAGGCTACTTGAATGCTCTGTGAGCAGGACTGTGTGTTCAGTGCTCAGGCTTCTTCCACTCCAAATGGACACAGTGCATTATCACGGTAGATACAGAGGCAGCCAGGGTATGGGGACCACGGCCAAGAGCCGTCCCACCCTGGGTGCTGTACGGCCAAGCTTCAGCCCCTCCCTTCAGGACACTTATTCTTAAGTAAAGGAAGTATCAAAGGAGGCATATTACAGCCTTTTTTTCAAATGCCTGTCTGAGCACCCTCATTTCCAGCCAGGGCCAAGCAGTGTGAGTGCCCAGTGCATCCAGCATTGCCTTGGCAGTGACATTGGAGCACCAGAGCTGCCAGAGCAACTGACTTCATCTCTGAAGGTCCTGGCTTCCCTGCAAGTTGCCTGAGGCTCCTAAGTACATTTTACAGCTAGCTCTGAGAGCCCCAGTCCTTAGCTGTCAGGCATTTACAAGAAGAAATTTGTAGCAGAATTAAAAACCTGTGAAATGTCATAGGTGTGCAGAACCTTGTTGATCTGAAGCCCTGTAGAGGTACACCAGAGTGTGGAGTAATCATTCATTACCATGGACACCCAAAAAGTCAGAGCTGAGGGAAGATGCTGTAAGTTGTCTTCCTTCTTGTTTCATTTGTTTGGTAGGTTTTGGTGTTCTTTGAGGTTTTGGCATTTTCTTGGCCTTTTCCTGATGGTATTTGCCTTTCTGGAAAGTATTTTCACTCAAAAAAAAAAGAAAAATACAGCCCTTACCACCACCATCACCAATTCAAACACAGAAAAAGGAAAATAACCAATGTAAAAACCCCACAAATATTAAAAAGACCCTTAAACCACAAAAAAATGAATAGTTGTAAGAAGATAAGAAAAAATATGTAAACCTATGTCATCATCACAGCAGTACTCCAAATTGGAGATGTCTGAAGTATGGTCAGAATAAATCTCTGTGGTATTGCAGCAATGAGCCAGTTACTTCTTCTATAAATCAAATTATTTGTTAACAAACCCTTGGGGATTTTCAAAACCAAGTTTGAAAAGAAATACTCATTTTCAAAATTACAAGTTCTCTGGGATGTGTGTTAACCTCAGGGCTCCTGGCTGGTTAATCAAATTTTGCAGTGTTCATTTTAATGTAATAAAAGACACCTAGGTGGCTAGAGATTGATAATCGTGTCACTGCACATCATCCGGCGAGGTCTTGGAACAGTTGTGCACATACCTCCACTCACTGCCTATGGATGCAGCAGTTATTAACCACCTTGCTCTCTTATATTTAACCATACAGTGAAGTCAAGGGGAAAACCAAGGATAAATATATGTGATCCGCGCAATCCATCTTTTTGTTACCTTTTGAAAACTGGGGAAAAGTGTGTGGCCTGGCCTGAAATGTGGGCTGCAGAGTGCCATCCCCTCCCAGAGGGCACTGAACAGGTAATTGTTGTCACCCTGCCTGTAAGACTGTGCCCTCCTTGTCCTCCAGCCCAGCCACCCAGAGATGCAGTACTCTCCTGGGGATATGTGCTCAGAGTGCTGTGGATTCTTCTTTTAATTATCTCCTACCCTTCCAGCCTGAGCAATAGCTTCATCGTGGGTTTTAAAGGTTGTCTCAGAAACCATGAGTAACAAATTGCTCATGGTAAATAAATCCAAAAGTTGTCATTTTCTGGAAACAACTTGATTCCATGAGCTTAGGTTTTAGAGAAATGAAGAATATTGCAAAGATGTATGAAAAGTGTGTCAAATCTGTTAGGACAGCATGATGGAGGGGGTGCTTAGGTAGGTATACAAAGATTTTTCCATGCTCATAATAGAGCTTGTTCTCAGCTACTGTCCAGTAAAGCCACACATGTCAGGTAGGAGATGAAGGGGGTGTGGGTGGGTGTAGATGGAGAGAGCTTTCTTCGAATGTGACAAGAGTTGCTTTCACCGAAAATCACATTTGCTGTGGGGATAGAGAACACAAAACATCTTTCTGCATGGAATTGCTGGAAAATGAACAATGATAGAATATTTGGCTGCTAGGGTCACCTAATTAAAATCTGTACCAAAATCTCTCCTCCCCTTCTCTCTACCCAAGTATTTGCACTGGGCTACTGACTGTTCTCCAGTGTATTAAACTAAAAAGTTAAAAATAAAAACATTTAATAACTTTGATTTTATCTCTGAAGCAATTTTGCAAAACAATCTAAACCTTTTGTTTGAGATCTCTTTGGCACAGTGTTGGGAGGAGCAAATACCTGTATTTGCTGTAAGCAGAAGCCAGATCGGGAAGCAGTTGGCCCAGCAAGCCAAGGGCAGACCTTGAACCAGCGTCCCTCAAAATTTGCTCGGTGCCTTGGCACACTGCCTCCTACCAGCCTCCTCTATTTGCCTTTCACAGGGTGAAAGCCCAGCCCTTTGTGCCCGTGAGTACAGCTCCGCTTCAGCTTTGATGGACCCGCACAGTCCTGCCTGCCTGTGCTCCTTGGGCAGGGGTGGATGGGAACAGGATAACACACGGATAAGGTCAATCTCATCAAACACAAGACTTCAAAGGGAAGTTTCTGTTCACAAAGCCGGAACTCGGCTGGCAGTAGTGTCACAGAGGTGGTGAGAAATTCAATTTTCTTGCCCTTTTTCTACTTCCATGGTCATAGTCTGGCAAAGAGATGGAAAAGTCATAAGATTGTATTATTTTCTTCTGATGAATATAAATGACAGTGAGAGCTGGCAATGATTCCTATGTGCTAATATCCATATTTATGAGCAATAAAAGATTCCTAGAGAAAAATGAAACTTTGTGCATTTCTAGTAAAAAAGATAATTTAATTTTATTCTCTTTTTTGACTGAGAAATAGTCTTCTAAAAATTGGAAATGTTGGTATTTTGCACACTTTGAATACCTGCAGACTAACAGTACCACCTTAAGAAAGTAATATGGCACCTGCACATTTCAGAGGCAAAACTCTGACAATACTAGATATGTTTTTAATGGCAATAGGCCCCTCATATAGATAACAAGAGGAACTGGCAGATCATGTTTATACTCCTACAATTGCTTGAAAAGGCATCAGGTTGAGGGAAGTTCAAATTTGTGGCCAGCATTCACCTGGCATGTTGACAGCTGCTGTTGTGCTAGCCTTAAGGCTCAACGTATGTCACCCAAACACTGGAGTTTCTCTGACCAGCTGCCTTCACTTCTGCCTGCACTTTCCTGTACTGAGCCAGCCCTCCTCCACCTCCTGGGTGCATGGGACACACTCACAGCTTTTCATCTTCTGATGCACCAGCGCTTCTTAGCTTTACATTGTTTCATGACAGCTCCAAGTGTAAAAGTAAAACCTGGCTCCTGACCTGGCTCTATGAGTCTTTAACATGTTTTTCCACCAACTCAAACCATATATTTTTGTCTCAACAGGAGTTTTTTGAGAGTGTTCCGGGGCCTTTTACATGTACAGCTCAGTGAGGTTTTTTACTCAGTGAGTCCAGGGGTTTTACTCTTCTTTTGGTCTGTGTTGGTTTCAACCTGGCTGGAGGCCAGACTCCCAAGAAAGTTGCTCTATAACTCCCCTCTTAGCTAGACGGGGAGAAAATACATACTGAGAGGCTTTGGAGTCAAGTTAAGGACAGGGAGAGATCATTCTGGAATCAGCGTCACGGGCAAAACAGACTCAACACAGAAGAAAAGCAAGAAAACTCTCTAATTTATTACACTACACTGCACATACAGAGAAACCAGAGTCAGATAATGAGAAGTACAAACAGCTCTTAAAACATCCCCCCACCACAACCACCCTTTCGCCCCTCCCTTCTTTGCAGACTTCACTTCATGACTTTTCACCTCCCTAGAATGGCACAGGAGAAAGAGGAGGAATAGAGAACTGAGGCCTCAGTCTTCGGTCAGTTCCTCATGAGTTGTTTTTCTTCTTTGACGGAGGCATTTCTCACACTCTTTCCCTGTGCCAGTGTGGGGTCCTACCCATGGGAGACAGTCTTCCATGAACTTCCCCACACAAGTCCTCTCCCACGGGGCCTCAGCTCTTCACCAACTGCCCCAGCCGGGGTCACTGTTATAAACTCATAGAATGTCTCTCAGTCTCTCAATCCAAGATGGCTGGCCTCAGCCTGGTCCCCCACAGAGTCACAAGCACCCCCCAGCAAACCTGCTCCAGTGTGGGCCTCTGTCTGTCTGTCTGTCTGTCTGTCTCTCTCTCTCTTTCTTATCTCTCCATGGGCTGCAGGTTCTGTCAGGAGCTTGCTCCAACATAGTTCACAGATTCTTCCCTATCCCTTCACCTGCTCCATGGTGGGCTCCTGCTTGGCCCAGGAACCTCTCCATGGCCTACAAGTGGGGTCTCTTCATCCTCCATGGGCTGAGAAGGGACACCCGCTTCACCATAGTATTCTCCACAGGCCGCAGAGAATCTTCTCTCAGTGCCTCCTCCTCCCCCACTTTCACTGATCTTGGTGTCTGCAAAGTTTCTTACATCTTCATGCTCCCTTCTCCAGTGGCAAAATGTGGCTGTTTGTGTTTTTCTCTCTCTAAAATGTGATTCCCAGAGGGCCTGTGACCGGCGCTGACTGGCCTGGCCGGCCTTGTCAGCAACAGGGTTTGGGAGTTAGGCCTTGGGAGCACAGCTGGGATTTGCTTTGTTGGACCCTTAAGAAGCTTCTAGGTGCTTCCTAAAGAAGGCACATTGCAAATCCACCACACAGTTCCAGCATGTACCTTCTCACTGTGGCATTCTATAGATATCCCATTGACATTTATATGAAGAAAATATTTTAGAAGTATAATGTATGGTACTGTCATCACAAATGACTCTTTTTAAAATATCTCTTGTTTAGAAATACCTCTGCTGGAACATGGCTGTATGATTTGGGTGTCAAAAAGAAGGAAAATAGCTTTTTTGGAGTCAAAAACATAGTTTGTTTGGTCCAGCAATTCTAAACACAAAATTTCAGTATTATTTTAAAGACTTACAATGAAATATCTAGATTTCTAGACAGAATGTTGTGTCAGTTTTTTTTAACACAGAAAGAACTCAGGGTATTTTGACAAAATCAAGCTGTAATATTTTACTTTTATTAGGGTATTTTTTTGTGTGTGGTGAAAAAATATATCTAACAATTTCATTCAGTTTTATTTATGAGTTAATTTCTTGGGATATAATTTTTTTAAAATATCACTTTTTTTTCAATAAACCTGTATTTCAATTTTATCTTCAGGACAAATCTAAACATGTCATTGAGGTAAACCTTTAAAGGTCTTTCTAAAGGTATTGTAAAAAATTTACCTTGAGTTAGTCTTTTGGAAAGATTAAGGAGTTTTAAAACTGTAAAAATACAAAGCAAATGTTCATTGCAGAGCTATTAAAGCATTCTTGTTACCTTAAAACATTTTATACATGCAACCACTGAACTGAAAATGTAGTGATTGCAAAGTATAATAGTAATGGCTCTATCTTGCAAAGCATTTCTCAGCCATCAGTATAAAATGCTTTACAAAGTACATAAGCACCACTTTCATGCTGGAATAATGATATATACTCTATCTTACTGGATGAGGGACAGTGCAGGGAAAGACACATGACATGACATGACATGACAGCAAGGCAAGGCAAGGCAAGGCAAGGCAAGGCAAGGCAAGGCAAGGCAAGGCAAGGCAAAGGAAGGAAAGTGGGATTTGCACTGCCAAAAAGGTAGTGCTTGAAAGTAGCAAAATCAACCTTTGTCTTCCTGTCTCTTTTCCCTCCCCTGACACTGCTAACTAAATCCCTGATAAAATTCTATAGTGTATTTGACATTTGGGGCTGTTTCTGCAAAAAGTCATATTTTGGTAGATGTTAGAGAAGTGCCTAGGATTGAAAGACCTTTTCTTCTCAGAAAGGCCTTACAGGGATTTTTTTCAACATAAACACTGATTTAGTATGGCCAATACAGAGGTCTTCTATGTTTACTTGCTTATTGTAACAACAAAACACTCTTTTGCATTCCCAAATTAGGAAAAAATACCAGATAAATACATCCTTCCATCAGCATATTGAGTAGAATGATAATAATATCTAGTTCTCCTACATGGAGAAACAAACACATTAACGGCCAGATCTAGTGGCACTCTTCTATTTGACAGAGACCTGGGTGGTGGGAGTTTGTAAGCATAACCACTGGAGTTGATGGCTCTGTTGTCCCTCTCCTGAACTTTAGGATTGGAAACAAGTCTCAGTGCTTTACTGGATCTGTGTCATACACGTGTGTACACACATGCAATGCTGTAAGGGAGGTCAGCATTACACACAGGCATGCTCACACAAGTTGCATATACTTTAACACCATCCATTCACTTTCTAGGGACAGTAACAGTGAATATTCAAGAACATGGTTTTCAACTGTTCATATATATAAATTTTTTCTTTTTTTTTTTTTAATAAATATAGAAAGCACCTATCACTGTATTGATAAACATTCTTTGGAGCCACACTGGAAGTTCCTGTAACAGTGGGGTTAGCCAAATTCTCGGCTAATATATTGCATTCATATTGCACTGATATTGCATTCAATTAACAATATCTTGTAAGGCATAATTTTAATATTTATTAATTCAAAGTGGCATCAGTATGCATACTGCACATTGTTTTACAGTTGTTTTGCACTGTTTAAGAACTACACAGTTAATTGCTAGCAAGCTGCTATCTGAGGCAGTCACATGGAGGAGATAATAAGTATATAAACTATCCTTCTGAAAAACACTGTCTTTTATTTTCATACATCATTAAGTGGATAAACAGGGTATGTTTCTCCAATATGGTGACAATTTGAATTTTTAAACTAATTTTATTCTATGTTTTGTCTGAAACATGCTACACATTTCCACAGTTTTTATTCTAGAGGATTTTACAGTATAACTTAAAATGTTATTTACTCAAAATCCAGGTTTCCATCTTTTTCAAAGGGACTAGGGCACTGAGTGTTTCTGCATCTGACATGTGTGTACTGCAGCCCATCATGTACCTAAAATCCTTGGACTCCCTGCAGACACCATGCAGTAGGAGCCTCAGAAATCAGTTTGCTTAACAGGATGCTGTGCTGGAAATCAACAGGTTGAGCTGTCATTTTTCTAAATTCAGACTCAGGTGACTCAGTGCCCTCACCAGAAGAGCAATCTATGAGCCATCTTTAAAGCTTGGCTTTTACTAAGTAGCAGAAAGGTTGGCGCAGCAGAGAAGACCTGGACTTCAGCCAGATGAGCAAACCTTCCAGGGAGAGTTCAGCACAGTCATGACATTTGTAACCCTGGCTGGACGCCTCAGCCTTTGCTAGAGAGGGAGGATAGGTGTTTCGGTCTTCCATCTTGAAACTACCGGCGTAGTAAAAGATGACATTTATTTCAATCACCACAGGGAAATAAGGAATGCTAAAGATAGTGATGGAATTCTAAAGTTATATCTTCTTATGTTCATAAAATAAATTTTAACAAACAAATTATTTCCCTCCTAAAAAAATATGTTCTTTTTTAGCTGTATTATAACTGATATGGTCTATAATCTAACACTTACAGGGATCATTTTTCAGGAATACTTTCATGGATGGGAGTATTTGATCTCCCATTCTGCTAAAGATGAAAGCGGGGTCTGGTGTTTACCTGTCCAGAGACACACACTAAGGGTAACTGTCCAGGACAGACTCCTCCTTCCATGTGCTCCTGGATATCTTCTGGTGCTCTGTGTCCCTAAAGGACAAGTATTATTTTTGTTTGTAAGATGTATGAAGTGCTGTTGAAGCCCACCAAGGTCTTGTTCCCAGATCAAGAATCAGAAGCTTTGTGTTGCATGCCCTGAGGTCTGTTATGAAGGTATGGGAGGCTCCAAAGCTCTCTGGAGATGTGTTGCAGGATGCTAGGGAGCCACACCTAATTCAGTCTTAGGAACACTGCCTTTTGGGATCCATGCTTGGAATGAAATACCTCTGGGATGTCCCTGGAGAAAGTTAGCTGATGTGACCCTGCAGAGGACGTGGAGAATAAGCTGATATTGAGGTCAGACAAGTAGGGCTCCAGTACAAAAGCTCTTCTCAGCTTTCTTTTGTTTTGCAGCACAAACACTCTCTGGAGTCATTTAAAAGAATAGCTTCATCATGATTATCCATGACAGCCCATAAAGTACACAGCCAAAGCTGCACTCAGGAGTCATGGTCGCATTGAAATGTGATACACAGTCTAGAAAATCCGCTCTTCCCCATCCACCTGCCTTTCAAAAAAGCAAAAGCAATACTTACATACCATTTATATCCCAGTCACATTTTATTCTGGCCCAAATGCAAGTGAGATAGAGGCCTTGTATTACAAGGGCAAGTTTTCAGCTCAATAATTAAATTAAATTGAAGGAGGAAACAAGCTGTAACATATGGTTGAGAAATTCTGAGGCTTCTGATAAGTATCTATTCAACACCCGGTAGGTACAGCAGGAGCTCTTCATCTGACCCTGTCAGCTACTCATAGATGACATTAAACACTGATCTGGAAGTGATGGCTCTTACACCTCTTGCCATCAAAGTCCAAGCTGCAACTCCTCCCCAGTAGCACAGCTCCTGAGAGTCATCTGCGGTGTCTCAAGGAATCCCTCTGCTGCAGTGTTGCCTGCCACAGCCTTAACAGCGGCTAATGGTTTTGCTATTACTTATTTTATTTTGGGATGACAATGATAGATCTTTGTTTTAAATATAGATGTACTCATTCCAGTTAGCTGAAAAGTAATGTCTAAACTACTTGGAAGTATCTTTTTAAATACATCTGTAAGGACAAAAGATTTCTGCATTGTAAAGCAGCAAATTTCAGTGAATGAAGAGAAACATGGAGAAAGAAAATTTATTTATCCAGCTGTAGAAATGCCAAAAGATTCTGACACCACACAGGATTCAATATTTTTCACTCCTCTATAAAATACAGCAAATTATCTTTTAAAATGGGAGCGTGATTTTGGATTTTGGGCCATGAAAAATTCAATCTTGGTCCTTGTTTGTCCAATGTCAGTCAAAATCCATCCCCATGTACCCACATACCCACGTACCTTTCCAACCCTCATCCCCTCCCTGGGGTTCAAGAGTGACATTCAGCAGAAGAGAAGCAGGGGAAGTCCAGTGCTTTGGAGACATTACCCTCACTGTCCTCCCTGCCCACCTTCCCACCTTCCTAAATTCACCCCACACAGGTCATCTTGGGGTTTTTAATCCTCTTTCATAGAGAGCTTCACGTGCCACCCTTTCAGCCTTGAGGGGCACATTGGTGGTTGGGTGCAGTGCACTTATGCTCAGTAGATTGTGTACAACCAAAGCCTGATTTCTGCCACTGCACTGCTAATTTACACAGGATGTGGAAAAAGAGACTGCTTTGCAAAACAGATTTTTATTAAAATATCTGGGGTAAAGACTTGTGTTCAATATGAACAGATGCAGAGTATTAAATGTATAACATAACTGACTTTTACTGAAAATGGGGCTTTGAAGGATTTTTTTTATAACTCTTAAATAAAAAATAGTTTGCAGGTTATGAATAAATAAAATGGAGGATATTGAGCCTTTTTTTTTAAAAAAGTTCACTAGCACAAAATGTCTTTGAGAACAAGTAAGTAACTACATGTATAAAGGCTATGATTTCAGATCTTTTAATGTAAGGATATATTAAATTATATGCTAAATAATGTGTTACACTGCCCAATACTAAAAGTTAGGGCCATGCTATCCTAGGTGCTGTAATAAAACAGCTGCAGGAAATGAAGCAGAAACTATCCCCAAGCTGGTGAAGACTACTGTGGGTCTCTCTTCCTTTGGTATGTTGCTGTCAACACCCCTGCTGATAGCAAAGAGAGTTTTGAGGAGGCCCTGGCCCATCTCTTGCTCTTCAGTCTGCCCAGGGACAGGCCAGCTCTGGTCCAAAAGCTGCAGAGTTGAGACAGGGCACTGTTGAGCCTGGGCTTTGCTGACCCAGCAGAGAGACCAAGCAAACTTTACTTAAAGTGCAGAAACAAAGTAAATTCATTTCTGTCCTGTGAAATCTGTGCAGAAATGTTCACGGTGTCTCAGCATTTCTCTTTTCTGACTAGAGAGTAAAATCCTCTGGATGTCTGCTTCTCACTGCAGGATATGGCATAAATCAGTTCTTGTTTCTTTGAATTCTGGAGCTGCTGAAATTAAAAAACAACCATGTGACATGTCCCTCAGATTGTAATTTCCTACACAACTGAACTCCCAATGATCTTCAAGGTCTTTGAACCCTATAGGAAGAAGCACCTAAAGATAACACAAGTGTCCACCGTATAAGCAGCAAAGAAAGAGATCGCCTAAGGGACAAGAATGGCATATAGGCTTTAGTTGATCATACAAGCAGCTAGAAATTTAATGCCGATGAGGCAAAAAGAGGTTAATCAGAAAATAGAAACTCTACCAGCATCAACCCAACGCAGCCCTGTAAATTTTGTATTTATAGTTTTCAATTTATTAATATTGTGTTTCAAAATGAAGAAATCACTAGGATCATTTAAACTGGAATAATACTGCTAATGTTTTCTCTGCACATAATAGTGGGATTTTGTGTTTTATAATTAATTTGACATTTAAAGCTGAATTGAAGGCGAAATCCAAATGACCGGGATTACAATGCCAAACCTGTCTAGTAAAGTTTATTAGGAATTTTTCAGTTGAGCAACTTTTAATTCAAAACCTTGCCTGGAATGTTCAGTCTGGAATTCCAATCAAATAAAAAGTTTAGTGAACAAGATGTACAGAAAAAAGTCAAGGAGTAAGCAGTCATGGCACTCATCTGGACAAGGGAAACTCTGGTTCATGTCCTTCCTGTACTCCTGAGCTCATTTCTAAATAATGTTGCCATAATAATGTCTTTTAAAATAGAATAGGAATTAAAAAATATATTGTAAACTATTATGTTTCAGGTTCAGTGGCTACCACAACCTGAAAACCACATATTTCTTTTTAAGGGTAATTGATATGCTTGCAGAAGAAATTCAGGTCAGTTAGTCAGTGTCCATTGTAATTTTATTCCCTTCAAGAGCTGCCTTTATGCAGCAGACAAATAATAACACTGTGATTTCATACTGGTAGGTAGTACTCATCATTTGAATTGTATAACTTCACACAGAAATACATTGAAGCACTAAAGCATATGGCAATGGCAAAGTGGTTAGTCTTTCTTTCTCCATTGTGCCCATGAAAGATTATATACGGGAAAAGATTACTTTTTTTTATTGCTGGTTCCCAAAGGAGCTACAACACAAATATTCAACTATCTTCAAAGCACTGCATACTTAATTTAGGCTCAAATCCTTCTCTATCAAGCAGGAACTTGGTATTTGTTTTAAATGAATAGCAATATGAAGCAAAACATGTCTGATGGTTAGATATGATGTTTATCAGCATGATCACAACTTGTATGGATATTTGACTCCAAGGAAAAAAAAACAAATGGAAATATTTGTTTTCACAGTCTTCAGTGGTTTGAAAAATAGCACCCTTACCTGTGAGAAGCAGGATTTGCCATAGCAACTCATGCTTTTTTTCCTACAGCTTAGATCATTCCTCAAGATAAATTACTCTAAGCTGTCTGCAGACGCCACTGAGAATGACCAGGGAGTGTCTGTGGCCTCTTCCAACGTAGCATAAAAGTGCAGGAGCAAACCAAGCCTCTGAGTCAGGGAGTGCTGCTCAGAGGAGTCGCTTCAGACGTAAATAATTTGGGCAAGAGATCTTCCAGAGACCTCAACCTCTCCAGCTGCTACTGCCAAGAAAACACATTCTTAAAAATTCAAATCCACTACTCATTTGTTTTGGTTCAATCATACCAGAGGACAAGGTAGACAACACAATACATTCCAGCAGCTTAGCAAGAGAAAAGGGTTTTCAAAAGGCTGACACTTTGTGACGTAGGACAGAATAGCTCTGCACCTGCTGTTGTTGGCAAATGAACTGAGGGGACTGCTTCTATTCTCTGAGCAGTTTGATAGCCTGGATGCTTCTCGGAAACAAAAATTACAGATAATAGAGGTGGAGGTAGTCCATTAAACCCCTGTCCTTACTGCAGGGAAGAATGAACTATACCTAAACTATTCCTAGTAGAGAAATATATATCAAATGCAAGCCAGAAGTGTTCCCCCTTCGATGTCCATCCCACAGATGTCCTGGGCAGCCTATTTTATGCCCCACACTGTGTACTTCTGCCAGCTGCCAGTGTGAGAAGCTCTCAGCATTCTCTGTGCCCGAGGACAGGGAGTGGGTCAAGGCCATTCTGCAAGGCTTTTCTTCTGCTTGCTGAAGGATAACTTAGGACGGAGAGGCAGAAACAGCTCCTGCAGTGCAGACAGTTACCCTGTCAGCAACAGCAGAAATCGCTTTGCAGCCTCCCTCCCATTTCCTTTAACTGAGCTTTTTCTCTTCCCACGGTGGTAGAATAAGGCACTGATCCTGGTTTTGGTATTGTGGCACCTGCAAACACTTCCAGGAGCCAGGAAAGACTCAGAGGGGGGAGGGCAAGCTCTTGGAGGGGTGACTGTAGCTCTCCAATGTCTCCTACAGCACTTTAAAATATCCCTGCATTCCCCCATGCCCAGAACACCCCCAAAAACCATTTCACCTTTCTCTGTGACTCATGTACCTCTAATGACACCCTTTCCTACTGAACACTGCCAGACATTAACGCCAGCCCAGTACCCTTGACCGTCTGGTGTCCTTTCACTCATGCCCCCCAGTCTCCCTCTCCCAGTGCCTCCTCTTTCCCCCTGCACCCCAGCTGCTTCATCTTCCAGACCCTGTGACACCCCACCCTCACCAAGCAAGGTCTTTCATCTGATTGTGCCTCATATTTGTACGAGGACTTGACTCTGAGCACAGCACATTTATTTCCCTATCAGAGCCATACAAAAAGCCCATTAACAGAGACATATGTCTGCACTTCCATAACACCTTATCTAACAGAAACAATCTTTTCTCTTAATAAAGTGCACATGGCACAGCCATTAATAGTGAAGGCTCTGCAGCACCAATGTTTGTTTTCAGAATGAGGTAACACTTACTTCTACATTTTCAGTGTTTGCTGCTTCATCCACTCTACCTTGTTTTGAGCTTTAGCTGAGCATAAGAATCAGTTCAAATAGTTATTCATCTATTTGGACAATAATGGGTAGTGTCTCCATTGTTACAACCAAAATCAACCTGTCTTATTTTATATTTTTACAATTTTGATTCCACAAAATGAGTTTGACATGGAATTTTAATCCAATATTACTTCCAGATTCAGAGAGAAATAATGAAACTGTCTTTAAGCTAAATTTAAACAGCCCAAATGAATAGGCAGTAAAAACTTGTTCAAGGTTTGCATTTTCAAGTACTATTCTTTGTCTACCTAAATATTCCTAAAAATTTATGCTCAAGGTACACTTGGTAGTAGTTTCATAACTGCAAAGCTATTAGGCTTTTGTAGGGAAAAAATTTAAACTGGGTTTTTTTCCTAATAAGATAATTGTAAATTTTTGAGGGAAATAGCCTTCGGCTAGAAAGTGATAATCTGAAGTGGTAAAGTCTTCAACAGGAGTATGTTGATTATAATATGTTGTCTTGAAAAAATCTTCTCCCCAGTTAATTAAGCCTGTCCTTTGGTAGCAAGTCCATTTCTCTGCCTGGGTAAGTCAGAGCCTTCCTCCTACTGCTGTATTATAAAAGCTGCTCGGTGAGGTGCAGGAAAATCAAGCAGCAAAAATGCTAACAAGCCCATCGATTTAATTCAGAAAAGTTGAGAGAAATTTCTGTATCCTTTCTCAATGAAATGTCTGATTTCAGTGGGAAATGCATATAAGGCAATTGTTAGCAATTTGGAGAAATTCTTAAGAAGTAGATTTCTGACCACTTCAGCTAGTACAATATAATTCTTATTAAGACTTGTATGCATTTTCCCAAACACCTTACAGACCTTTTCAGCATTAGCCATCTACTAGAGACATGAGAAAGCCAAACTGAGGATAGGTTTAAGATAATGACAGCTCTTCACGCAAAGGAGGTACTCATACCCACCATTACACTGTTGCATTACAAAAGACCCAAAGATTTGTAAGCAGGCTGGTAAAGTAAATGCTTAGCAGCAAAGTAAACATTTGGTGTGTTTTCCTCAGCACATGTAAACCCTTCCTTCCACTCACAGAACCCATCTTAAAGATACAGAAAGATTTTCTCAAGCCATTTTAGAATTTAACATGAGATGCATATGTTCCAGGAGTGTTTTAGACATTAAAAGGCAAAAAAAAAGAGGCTTAGATAAAAGAACAAATTGGCTGTATTCAATGTATAGAACAAACAAAAACCTGTCATCACCCATTCAGTCACACACATCCATACACACATGCGCTGAAAGTTGCTAAATTTCCTGCCAAAGGAGTTTCTACCTGCTTTTGCATGCTGTTACGAGATCTCCTACTTAAAGTGAAAATTTTATATACAATATCAAGCTGGAAAAAGGCTCCTCCAGCTATTGGGCTCGAAGCAAAATCCTTTATGCAGCCACCAAGGGTGAAAGCAGAGCCTACACATCTGTATTATCTAAACTGACTTACAGAGCTTGTTAGCAAGAACTCTAGTGATTCTTAAATACCTAAGGCACAGCAATAGCTATCTTTCTCTCTGACCAAAGTTAAGTGTGACAGGCAAGCAGAGATGAGGGAATAAGACAAGAAATTGGTGCATCTCCAGTGAGAAAGTCTTTTTTATTGCTCAGTAGAGTGAAAAACTAGCAACAAGGAAGTGGAGACAGGAAAGACAAGAGATCTTGTAAGATCTTCTGTCTCCCCAGTGAACAGAGGACCTTTTCTACCTTTCCCTATCCCCAGAAGAGACACCTTATCCCACTTCTCAGGGTTTATAGTCTGAGTTGCTCTCAATGCTTTCCCTGTGGTCCTGAATTAAAAGACAGAGAGGTCCTATTTCCTTTACTGAGCAGTACTTGGGAAGGAGATGTTTCCAAAACCAAAAGGGTTTCATTGAAGAGGTCCCTTGTCGGAAAGAAGACGCTGGGAGACCGAAGGTAGTGACTACCTTTTATTGTCTCAATTACTTGCAGGAACTTCATGTGATTTTATACTTTTTAGTTACATTACAGCAATTTGAGTGTCAGTACCTGATTGGATAACAACTTGTTTTTGCAAGTATTGATTAGTACTTAGCAGAAAAACATGTTTTAAGTTTACTGATCAGGGGTTCTAGATAGGAGCTAAGAGCATGAGAACCAAACAAGACTGTTTTGAGAGAATTCAGCTAGCTTCTGAAAAACAGCATGGGAACGAGAATGTTTTGGGAACCGAACTGAAAACAGGGCCTTCGCATAACTCATGATGCTCTCTTTCTCATGGTATTCTTTCTTCTTTGTTCCCTGTTTACCACTTAGGCCTCATCTTGTTCTTCTGTACTTTTCCATCTGTAATTGGCATCAACCGTAACATGTCCGGCTGTTCACATCCTCGGTCACATAACCATTCTTTAACGACGTCCTCCACAGTCCCTTGTTCCTCCATCCTAATCCTGTGTTTTCCATTGTCTCTCTGTCATTGTGTCTGGAGAGCGTGAAAATAACCTTGGTAGTATAAAATTAGAAAATGTAAAAAGGCATTTAAAAAACCTATTCATTTAGTGTCAGACTGAGGACATTTTTGGGCACCTGAGCTGCCAGCAAAGCTGCCCCTTTACTATACTCCATTACCCCACCATCACACTTCTGGGATCTGGGGACTGGAGATAGGAGTTCCACTCTTAACTTTATTTACATCGAGGCAATATAGGGGGAAGCACAAGGGAAGAATGAAAAAAATACAGGAAAGCAAGAGAGAAAGGAGTCTTTACAACACATTCCCATCTTCCCTTCTGCCTTTGAGGCATCTGTTGCCTCAAGAGCACACCTGCCTTGAACTCCCAAGTGGAGGCAACATAGGGTGAGGAGCACCCTGAATAGGAACACCCTGTATCTGAGGTGCCCCTTTTGAGCTGCTGCATCTCTTATTCAACACCGAATAGAGCAGTGTGCCAATGTGAAGCAAACCCTCTTGTTTTTTTCATCCCATGTGCTGTGGTTCTCCGAGCAATTTTGCTGTATGAAAGGTAGGTTCACTTTGGAAACTTGATCCTGATGACACTCCCCAAACATTTTAACTGGAGCACTGCTCCAGCTCCCACTATGTCTGCCTCTGATCCCAATCCCCACAACCTGCCAACCCTCCTTGCAAAGGTGCATCTCATGTTGCTGAGTTCCTTCCTGGTGTGGGTAGGGCACAGTCAGTGGGAATGTCAGTCTTTGAAGCAGGGACAGTGCTCTGCCTGCTGTACCTCAGAGGATAGCGGGAGCTGTTTCTGCAGCAGAAGGTGTGTCTTGTGGAGGCATCATAAGCTGGAGCATGCTGGTGGACTGCTGTGAGCCTGGAAGAGGGATGGATTTTTTCATAGTGTTTCAACATGGAGTAGATGGATGATTTCTTCCAAAGACTGAAAAAAAGGTGTGAGGCATATGGAACTTGTAAAAGGGCACAAAGCAATTCCATTTCTCAGGAGACTCATTCCCTTCTCCCAGAGGATGAACAGCTTTGCACCACCCTCTGTTTTTCTATTTCTGCTCAGATTTTCATTGCCAGCTCTTACTCCCAGCAAGCAAGCACACTTCTATGTCTCACACAGAGGCTCACCTAAGCAGACTCTGGAAATTGCATTCCCTTAACTGATCCATTTTATTGAGGCCTGAGAAAGGCAGCACAGAACAGAGAAAAATTATGTGGGTTTGCAAATGGAGGAAGCAGGTAATGTGGACTTACTGGGGTGTCTTCTCTAAAAGAGATGAAAAATACTTGGAGACATAGTTCAGCCCTGTCACATTGTTATTTGAGAAGGTCTGAGCATAAGCACTCAAAAGTTGCAAAGAATTGCCTTCAGGTTCAAGTGAAAACATGAGGCGTGAAGATAGATCAAGAAAATTCTGCAACTATGACAAGGGTAAAAGCCACTGCCTAAGGAAAAGTAGCCACAGGATGGATAAGATTATGTCGGGTTCTGTCATTTTCCTTAGAAAGAATCTTACTCTGTGAAAGATGTGAGAATTGTAGGAAAATCAGGCTGGATGAGTAAATTCAAGGTTGCGAAAATATGTCTCCTTCAATGAAGCAGCAAAAAAGAGTTACCTTGGTTATGAGGAGACCAAAATCTAGAGGACTCAGAGATTCCTTTCCTGGGACAATAATCAAAGAAGAAAAGGTTCTGCAGGAAAATATTTGGCAGTCCTATGTAAGCATTGTTAGTTTTATAGTTTATATAATTTATTATGTAAATATCTATTTAAAGCAAAGGACAAATCATCATAATTTATTATGAACACTGTATGTGTAGCCATAAATGTACTGCCAGTGTCACTCTGATGGAATAATCAAGGCCTAAATTAATAAATGATGGTGAGAGGTGTTGTTGACTGACATGTCTTCCATTTTGGAGGCCAGCGTTAGCCAACTTGGCTTTAAATGAAAGAGAAATCATTTTCAATCTACATATCCGTCCTGTTTTGTTAACAGATTGTCTACTTTTGTTTGCAGATCAGCATGAGTTCCTGATGACAGCTGACTCACACACACTGTAAACCAAGAAATATCAAGTAAAATGATGTTTGGCAGCAAAGTAACTAAAACATACAACCATTTAAATATTGACACTTGACTTTTGTCATATGAGCAGCAGTGTATTTTTATCAGTCTTTTTCTTTCAATGATGAATCTAGAATGCTTAAAATCTTGTTGGTGCACACTATTTTGTCTATCTTGGAGATATATTCAACACTGTAGATGTCATAGGTGGCACGGAGGCTATATAAGCATTTTGCCAACGTTTTTAAAAGTGATGTAGAACAAAGGAGTCCCCCTCTACATGCACAGTACCTTCCAGTACCTGAAAGGACTTACCTATTTCAGGGAAATATCCCTGAAAAAAAGGATGTTTACAAGGTCAGGTAACGACAGGACAAGAGGTAATTGCTTAAAAAAATAAATGAAGGCAGATTTAATGAGACATTAGGAAAATATTCTTGGCTGTGAGGATGGTGAGACCCTGGCACAGGTTGCCCAGAGAAGCTGTGGCTGCCCCCTCCCTGGTGACTTCAGAGATGGAAAAGATACGCAGAACAACCCTAGTTCCTCCTGGCTCAATAGGACCTGCTATTTAGATATAGCTAACGTATGTAAGGACAGGTTTCCAAAGCACTGAGGAGAAGAAAGATGAGACCAATCAGTTTTCTCATCTGCACAAGGAAGGGAAGATAAACAATTTGTCATTTTTAAAAGGAAAATGCCCCTGAATACCTCTAACTAGCATTTACAGACTGTATTTATTCTTAAACCTTGTTATTTTGTTAACATCATTACACAGAAATTATTAATTATATCCAGTGACACACACAAAAAATAATTATTTATTTTAGCTTTAGCAGATTATTAATTTTGGTATTTTAGTGCTTTCTTCTGACATTTCAAAGACATTGGAGTTTCTTTCAATTTGAAATTTCATAAAACTAATGCTAAAATCCAAAATAATATTGGTGATTTGTCTAACATTTGACTTTTCTCTTTGGTTTTTAACTGATTAGAGTTGAAATTTTGCTAGGAACAAACCAATCAACCAACTAAAAAAAGCAATTAGTTTCACGTGCTTAGCATGAAAACTGTTGGGTAAGTAGCTAAGTGGTATAGTAAAGAACAAGTGTTAATGAATGTACTCAAGTTTACTCTCTTCTCACATGCTTCACACTGGCTTGTTGACTTTCCTCTTTTCTTTTTACGCCACTTGCATATCTCTCCATTACAGAAATCATACAATATATATCATACTCCACTAAAACTGTACATCAGTTGGTCGTCCCAGGAATCCTTGTCAAATTTTTTCCGTAAACTATCACTGTGTGGGTATAACTGTGTAACCACAACTGTCAAAGCAATGTCAGACTAAGTTAGTCATGAGTTGAAGTCTTTCAATACTGTATTGGGATAATTGTCTCAAAAGATAGAGGCTTCAAAGACGAACTAATAAAGTGAAAGATTTGATCCTCTTCTGAGCCAGTACTATTGTCCTATCATTTTTAATAGGGCTCTATAGTAACTCTTTTGATTAAGTGGATCTTAATTTTAATTACTTTAATAACTTTATTCACAGTAGTTCAAATGGCTTTACTTGGGGTGGAGATCAACCAGTGAAAACAACTTGTAGAAAAATATGTTCAGCCATTTCCCTATCTGTTGCAGATTCTAAGTTACTGTATCTTTAAATTAAAGAACTATTTTCAATTGGATGTTTGACTTTCAAAACACTAAAAAAAGCATGCTTTTCATGCTCTGATCATTTTTTTGTTGGCTTTAGTCTGCATAAAGGGTTTATATAGAAGGTCTTTAGGTTGAAAAATCTCTGACAATTCTGTAATATCTGGTGGGGTTATCAAGCTTTTCTGGTTGTCATTAATGCTGACCCACACAGATTTTATCACATTTAAGAGCTATACCTTGGGCTATGCTATGTTTCTTCCCGCCTGCTAGAAGAGGAGTAGAAGTAAACAACCTTGAGGAGGAATATGTCTCAAAGAGGTGCTAATTTTCATTCTACTCCTTCTTTGGGCTTGGAGATACAAAATCACAGCATCTCATTGTAAGGCACCATCATTCTACCAAAACTGTGACCAAGCTAGCTGGTTTACGATTCAAAAGCTGCCGCAACTGCACAGACTCTTCAGTCCCCGTCATCATCAGGTATCACACAGCCTGGGCATGGCAAAAACAGAAACAGGAGTAATAGATTAGAAATCACAATTCCTAATACATGGCCAAATTTACCAGAGTTAGGGTCAGTTGGAAATGTAGTTTTTTTCTGAGCATGTATTTATAGTGTATCTAGCATATAGGTAACTAAGGACAAGGTTTTAGTTATTGCTTCTGCTACCCTTGCTGCAATGGAAACTACAATTTGCTGTAACTGCTTTTTGATTCTGTGTAAACTATGGCACAGTCAGCTTCACATGGTTTAGGAAGGCGTGATAAGAGATGTATATAAAAACATTGTTTTCTCTTTCTTTTGGCTCTAATGTCAATATGCTGTGTGAGGAAGGAAATTGAAGTTTTCCTATGAAAGGTAATAAATCCAGATCTGTTACTCATTAATGAAATCCATGTGGCTCTTAATTGCCAGTAGATTTGCTGTGCAGAAGAAGCATATGGTAGAGAGTCAGGAAGAGATGCAGCTGTGAGCAGTGCAGTCTCTCAAGCTCACAGCTTGCTGAGGTACCTGAGAGCATTTTAGTGGAAGGACTTAGTTTCACTTCCATAGTCTACTTGGTCTGCATTTATCACTGAGTTAGTAGAAATTTAGAAGTATTTTCCACTTAGGACAATTCCTCAGAGGAAAACTCTCTGCCAGTTAGCCTTGGTTTCGTGATGATGTTTGCTACCTCATTGCTGTACCAGTTGCTGGATTTGTGAGAACTGGGACATAGGCCATGGGCTTCTCTGTGGCAGCTGCTGAAATAAATCATCATAAAGACAAAACAGTTTTGTACAGATTCACACATCTCAGAGTTGTGGGCCATAAGCTATTTAAATAGCTGTTTAATATCTACAATTGTAAAAAAATAGTATTTCCTATCACTGGGAATTACAGATTTAGGTGCCTGGGAGAAATCTATTTGAAATATCTAAAAAGGGATAGGATGTCTTACCTGGAATGTAGATGGAGAAACTGCATTTTTCAGTTTTGATNGGAATGATCTGCAGAAAGACACAAGGTAACACAGTTTTTTTTGTTTTAGTTATCATTTGAATCTGAGCTGTTGCAAGAAAAAGGAAAAACAGGGTTTTACCAAAAAGTCTTATCCAAAGAGCACAGGGTAGAACAACTACAATTTCTAACCCAAACAAACATGGTTTGCTCTTGAAGGCAGCCCAATTTATTAATTTTCACATGAGGACTTTTCAGCAATAATGAGAACTCTGTATCACACTTGGCTTTATGCCCGACAGCAAAGAAAGCAGAGTTTTGACAAAACCGTGTATCTTACACACTTGATGAAACCAAAATTGCTGCTAGGCATTGGATGATGGAGGCATGGATGAAGCACCACTCTGCAGCACGTATGTTCCCTTCCTCAGTGAGCGCTGCCCAGCCTCTGGGCATGAATTGTCCTAAAACCTCAGCTGGAAAATGACAAACTCTGTGCTCTCTTTTAATCAGGTGCTAATACTGAGTTATTCATCGACTATTCGAGCACATAAAGCTCACAGTTTTTTAGTTGAGAGCTGTATAAAAATGGCACAACAGTCACATACTATAAAGGATCTTGAATCTTGGACAGTTGGGGTCTCCCAGCTCTGTCCTGCTGCACAGGGATCAGCTTAGTTGTTCTGGAAGAACCAAATGAGCAAGCTGCCCTGAAATGTCAACTTTTTATTATTTCCTTTTCTTTTGTCCATGCTTAAAACATCTTATTTACCCAACCGACAAATTAAGTTGAAGATCCAGCAACAATCAACATGATACCTCTTTGAGACAGAGAACCATATCTGGTTAGTCTGAATGACATCAATTTAATTGCTTAGTAGCAGAACAGGACATACAGGTGTTACAAGGGAAGTGAACATCTTGAATGTATGGTGTCCCTCATGTTTGCTTTCCCCTGAAGCTCAGATGTACCTTTGATTTCTGCTCCTAGCTCAGCTGAGATCATACTGGTTTCATCCTCTAATTCCCATTCATCATCCTGTTTTGCCTTTGTTTCCACCATTAGTCTGCTGACAGAAAGCTGAGCTAAAGGATTGTTTTATTGATGGTTTATTCTTTACTTTTGCTTTTTTTTTTCTTTCCTCAACTTTCATTACTTTATGCTCTCTTTTGTAATTTCTAATTCATATTGATATTTCTTTTTCTCAGTTGACCCTCATACAACTTGACTTCTAAGTCTCAACCATTTCCCAGCAATCCTTTTCCTCCTCTCTAGGCTCTCTTAGATCTCACATCTGGTTTAGGGAAGAAGAGAATGAAGGGAACAGGAATGAAGGCAGAGAAAAGGAAGAATTTTAGAATTTTTTACCAAAAATTTGGGATTTTTTCTTTTCTTTCACATGCAGGTTAGTTCTGTAGAGATTAATATGAGTAGTTGAGTAAAATGGGTTAAAACAGGGGAAAAATAAAATAAAACTAAGAAAAGAAATCATGCAAATTAAACCAAAGAATGAAAGCAACTATGGGAATAACCAAATGTGTGATAGTTTTTTTCTGAGTTCTGACTTATCCCCAGTTACAATATTGCATCTACATTTAAAATGTCATTACATGTTATCAAGCACATCTCTTAGACCATACACATCTGATGTTTTGTGACCTTAGATACATTTTTTCAAGTGTTATGTCTTAAACATTTTCCCAGATCTCTTTTCCTTGGGTGGATTTTTACAGCCTTTCCAGATTTGTCATAATTTAAAGAAAAAAATCAAACCAAACAACTGCAAACCACAACAGTGAACTTCCATTGTAAGATGTTTAAACACTCTAGGAAGATATTTCCTTGCAAGAACAGCCATCAGACAGTAAAAGACCATTAAGGATTAGTTTCTCCCAATGACCTTATCAATCAACTGTTTTGCCTACATCTCAGAAATAGTTAAGGCTGATATATTTAAATGGTCCTATTGAAAAATAGGATGGTATAATTCATGATGTGTGAGAAACAACCTTGCTACTTCTATTGAAATACTCATGTCCAAAATACCAAATAAATAAAATCAGTAGCTTGTATTCATTTGTGTAGCTTTCGTACTTGGTCTTTCATGCAAGCTGCTGTTCTGAATCCCAGTTGGCAAAGAAGCAGATTTATTTTTCCATAAACGAAAAGCAGGTAATGGCTGATGAAATTCATAATTAGCTATGAAATATCTCATCCATGCTGAATAATCAAAGGCATAATACCTTAAGCCATGCATGTGTGAGTGTGAAAAACACTTTATCGCTCATCCTCTTAGTTCCTCAGAAGATGCTAAGATCAAGTTTGCTCCGCTGTCATTGAGTTATGCACAAGTTTCTAATTTATTTAATTTTCTAGGACTCAGCACAACTCTTTCCCTCTGCTTTGGGTGGAATTCCTTCTATTAAATTTGATCAAAAGGCGCCATCCTACCTCTTTTCTCAAGAGCTTTTACTGTGTCATATGAATATCGTAAGATAAATAGTCATCTTCCTCTCCAGTAGCAGGTAATGCACTGGAACGTTTTCAAGTATTAAAAAACCAAAAACCAACCCTCTGATTTAATTTATTTTAGGAGGATTAAAACACAGAGGAAGTCCTGGCACAGATCACTGTAGCAAGTGTATCAGTTTTTCAGCTGGGGAAACTGTGACACAGAAAAGCTTAAGTGACTGCCCACCAGTCACAGCATCCCAGCAGGGATGCAGTAAAGATAGAACAGAATGGACATTACACTTTGGTTAATCTTAAGTGTAAAGTATTACTAATTCCACTTCTCTCTATGGATGCTTCTTTTTTAATACCAAATTAAGGTAAAAATGTAACTTTCCTCTAAGTTGAATAAGAGCGAATCATGTTCCATCTCATGCTTCTCATCTGCTGTAAATTTATACAGCGCACAATGCAGCTGACTACCGAGTAACATTGAATCTTAGAACATAAACGTCAAAATATGCTTTTTTATTATTGGTTTTTAACACTTTTTTTTATAATTCTCCATTCTTACTTATGCTTTCTTAAACTATTTCATGGTCAGCTCCTCCTCTAGCCAATATCTCTGATATACTTGGAGATTTGGGGGTTCTTATAGCTTTTTATTAAGCTGTGTGGAAGAATTGATAAGTTGGGATAGAAATCTCAGCTTCCACAACATTTTTATATTCAGATTGATTTTCAGTTATAATGGATATAGAAATCAATAATAAGGATGATAAAACAGAATTTTGAACAGCAGGATATTAAGAAGTCCATGTTAGACGAGGAACAATTTGGACCCAAGCATCAGTTGTCCTTCTGAAAAGAGAAGAGAGATACAGTGTGATCAAGTGAGCAAATGCTTTTGCAATTGTTGCTCTTTTAATTACCATGGAACTCATTAGCAATGACTAATTGTTTTCTTAGTTTGCTTTTCTCATTTGGAAACAAACACATGAACTCAGTTGCAGATTGTGAAATTTTATTTCTGCTGGTGTATGAACAAAATTTTAAAGTTAGTCTTTGCAAAGAGCATAATCCTTTGGGAAAAGTCTTCCAAGCTTTTTAAGAAAAAAATACTGCAAAACTGAACTCCAGTAAAATGAAACACATGATAAATGCCTCAATGACCTCTGATTAAATTAGCAAATCAATACTGGATTCTGAGCACACTTCTGGATCAGGCAGAAATGAGCATGATAATGGCTGGCTGCGTAGTTATGCATTTCAGATCCACCTAACAAAAGTGAAGTGCTGGGTATCAGGCTCTCATGAGCAGCGTGTAGCTCCATGAACGGATATGCTGTACAGGCCAGCCTGGAAGGCAGGTGGCCCTTCCTATGCCCCTTCCATTTCTTAGTCAGATGCCAGCGATTCTCAGACACAATCATGCTATCTGAAGCTAGGCAAAATCTTTCCTGCTTGATTTGAAATAATGACTTTTAATACTTTATCTCCTAAGCACCACTGAAATGTGGACATTATAAAGTAGACTAAGAGAGGCCTTCAAAAGACTATATAATCCAATTTTTTTATATAAGTCAAATATTCACACTTTGCCCTGGTCAGAAGTCTGTCTAAATTCAGTGTAGGAGAGATGGAGTAGTATGAAGACCCAGACCCCCATGAACACACATTGCCCAGAAGTAACCTCTGTCTTCCTGTACCATGGTAACTGATTTCAGTATTTTGCATTTTACCCAGCTTGAATATATATTTTGAAAATACTGAAGAATATTACCTTTTTTATAATGTAATAATATGCATGTAAATGCAACACTTAAAAAAACAAGCATTCATTTTCTTTCAATGTCTCAAGAAAACTTTGATTTCTTCAGAAGAAATTCAGCCTTTTTCTGTCTTTGTCAGTATATAAACAAACACTACCATTCATCAGCCAACCACAAAGTCTTCAGAACAAATCTCATAAACTTGGATTGTAATGGCACAGTCCTCACTCATATACTGAGTTATAAAAGCAATAGCATCTGTCTGGACAAGCAAATAACCAGAAAATTAACCAATATGAGCAAATTACAGCCTGAAAACAGCATTGAGAAATACTCCTTTGTTTCTCTCCCTTCTAGTGATCCCAACTTATTTGCCTGTTGGGTTTTTTCCCTTCTGTAGCCCATTATCCCAGGCCCTTTCAGCAAGGGCTGATACATCTAATTCTAAAGCTTTCTCTTTGAGCATATTTTAACTCCATGGCTACAAAACCCCACAGGTATATGTGCTTGCTTTAAGATTTATGCTAAATTGTCAAATAATGTAAATTAATTTTCATGGGTCATGATGATGCCAAATCTAACATCAGCTGAATTTCTGATTGTAGACTGTACAGTGTTTATTGCTGGGAACGAAATCTTTTTTTTTTCCTTCTAAAACCTATATATTCCAGCTGCTTTGAATATGCATTAAAAAAAAAACAAAGAAAAAAAAGAAAGAAAAGCAAAGAAAAAAAAATAATACTATTAGAGGACTGAGTGCTTGCTGCTGTCCTAGAGTCCATGGGAGAAATACATTGTTCAGCATTTCCTCAGAGATGCACGTCAGCAAAGAGCAGGTAACTCCTGTGGTGATTAACAAACCCAACAGAGCACTTGTGCATGGGCCACGATGTTCCTTGTCAAATTAAACATGCTGTAGGGGAAAACAAAACAGAAGTTTAGTGACAAAAATGGATCTTTTTGGAGGTCACCCAACCATTATGGGCTAAGCTGAGAACATATTCACTGTCAGGAATATTGTGCTCAAACACCTTGCTAACTGTTCAAATGCACATATCTGTATATGTTACCAGTACCTTCTTGGAAAAGGACCCTATTGCACTTCCTTCAGAGTTATGCAGATGCCACAACAGAAACACAGACACATCAGGAAATTAATTAGCTATAGGCATTATGTAGGGTTTTCTGTAGATAAAATAATTCTGGACATAGTGGATTGTGAAGAAAACAATTAATTCCTAGAGGATATCCATGTTTTCCATGTGGAAAGATTGTTTTTCATATATTTTGTTTGGTTTTGAAAAAAAACCACTTAGTTTAATAAATGTTATCTTTCCTTTTCCAGTAGTTTTTTACCTTCACTTTCTCACAACCGATGTATGATACTGTGAGAAATTTAGTACTATAGGGATATTCTTATTTTTCTATACTTCCTTCAACTAATTCTTCAACTGTAGAAAAGTTGCAGCATACTATAGAGAATGTGAGGGTGGAAGGAAATGCATTTCTTTCATTACTTATGGTATTTGGCTCATGTTGGCACAACTCATTTATGCATAACCCACACTGTATGGTTGCTTCTTCCTCCCCTGCCATACACTAATACATATGCAAAATGCTTTAAAACGCTTTTTGAACAATGCTTGTAGAGCATTCATATTTAATATCTCATGCTGTGGCAACATGTGATTTTAAAATCAGATTTTTCACTATCCCAGTGCTCTGCCACCCTCACAGTAAAGTTTTCCTCATGTTGAGATGGAACTTCCTGTGTTCCAGCTTGTGCCCTCTGCACCTTGTCCTGTTGCTGGGCACCACCAAGAAAATTCTTGTCCCTTCCTCTAGACACCCACCCTTCAAATATATGTGTCACTGATGTCCCCTCTCTTCCCCAGGCAAAACAGACCCAGTTCTCTCAGCTTTTCCTCATGAGAGATACTCCAGTCCCCTCATCATCTTCGTTGTCATAGAATAAACTCCATCTCAGCCAAAACCAGCACATCCTCATACAGATATTTACAGAGTACAAATTGCTTGGGAAATCAATTATTCCCTTCCAATACCATGAAGGCAAATTTGTTCTCTAAGGCATAGATTTGGAAACACAAAAATCCCAACTTTACATCAGAACCATGTATGCAAGCTGTTTCACTTGCTTGAAAGAAAGAATAATTCTTACTTGCCTTAGTCAGGGACCATCCAATCTACAAATAGGATCCCAGGGTCACAGAATGGTCGAGATTGGAAGGGACCTCTGGAGGTCATCTTGTCCAAACCTGCTGCTCAAGAAGGACCACCTAGAGCAGTCTGCTTCAGGAACATTTCCAGATGGCTTTTGTATATCTCCAAGGTTGGAGACCCTAAACTTCCCTGGGCAACCTTTGTCACCCTCACAATTTAAGTGTTTCCTGATGTTCTCAAAAACCTCCTGTATTTCAGTTTCTGTCCCTTTCCTCTTGGTCTGTCACTAGGCATCACTGGAAAGAACCTGGCTCCATCCCACCAGGTATTTATATCCATATATATAAAGGATCTCATCAAATATATATTTGATGAGATCCTTTCTCAGTCTTCTCCAATCTGAAGAGTCCCAGATCGCCCAGATCTCTCAGCTTGTCTTCATAGGAGAGATGCTCTAGTCCAGCACTTTAGTGGCCCTTTGTTGGACTCTTTCCACATCTCTCTTGTACTGAGGAGCCCAGATCTAGACACAGTCCTCCAGATGTCACATCATCCATGCTGAGTAAAGGGGAAAGATCACCTCCTTCGGTGAAGTGGCAGCACTGTTCCTAACGAAGCTCAGGATACAATTAGCCTTTTTTTTTTTGCTGTATGGGCACATTGCTAAGACAAAGAAGGCATCCAGTACTTCAGCCTTTTCCATGTTCACATAACACGATGCCCCATGCTGTTCCCTAGTCTTCCTTTTGCCACTTATGTACATTTGGGAGCCCTTTGTGGGATGCGAACTAAAATACACTAGGTTCCATTTGCATTATTTTATCTTAATTCAAAATACTGTTTCCAAAACTTTTTCCAAAAAATATGATTTGCCATATGTAAAAAATCTAAGTTCTACTGTCTTTTTACTGCATGCTCCCAACAGGGGAAAACTCATCCTCTTCCATCTTTTATTCTTTAAACAGAGAGTGGGAAAACCTGCATCTATATAAAAATGTCTTTAAATCTTTCTTTATAGTTTATGCAGACATGCCCAAGCTCAAAAGACCACTGAAAAAAAAAAATAAAGGTGTCTTGCTATAAAACTATAGCTCAGCTGAAAAATGACAGCTTTTAAATTTAATTCTGCCTCGGACTCTTTTTTTTGCCAGGCCATGATCAAGTTAGTTAAGGAAGTCATAGATGAGAAAAGGTCAGCAAGTTGTTATTAGCTACCATTTAGGAGGATGGCTCCAACTAAAGGGTGTCCTTGGCTTCCTCCTTCCACATCCAGGAGAGCAGATTCTGTTATCAATGTTGCAAGCTTTTGGTAAAGTTTCTTACAGATTGTAAGTGTGGGAAATGAGATGCATCCTAGATAACTAAGAAATCGATCTCAGTAACTAAAATAAATGCCTGCTTTAAAAAAGAAAAAAAAAAGAAAAAAAAAAGAGGGAGAATAAATATTTATATGCTGGCAGGTATTTTTGGTGTTTGCTAAGAAGGAAGGGAACTTTCTGCCTCATTGACTTTGTGCATTGTCTCATTAACTTTGTGCGTAAGAAGAGCATGAATACAATTGAATAATCTTTGCATTTCTAACTGAAATGTGAGTTCTCAGTGGTATAGATCTCTACTTGAAGTATGAGTCAAAAGATAATCTTCAGATTTATCTACTCAAACTCCCCTGCTCTTCAGCCTTCCTGGGAAGATGAGGGATTGCTAGCCTGCCTATTTTGCACTGCATGGTTTATGAAATCTGGGGTCCTTAGGTCTTTATTCCTCGGTACAACTATGTGCAACTGGAGTTGTATTTAGTAGAAAAGGAATATGCCTTGAATATGCAGTGGATCTAGGGATCCATCTCCCATGATCTTTGAACTGAAAAATCAAAATTAAATTATCCCGTGATGGACCATGACAGAAAATCTGGACCAATAGCAAATGAGCTGGGTTCCACTCACTGAATTATCTCATTTTCATAATTGCCATCATCATCAGAAAAAGAGACTGTTAAAAAAAAAAAAAAACACAAAAAAAAATCTGTTTTATGTATAAGACATTTTTTTTAATGCTTAATAAAAAACAAAGAATAGCAAAATGAGCCATTTAATCAGACAGATAATGTTAGACTTTAAGGTGGGAACAATCATGCACTGTTTTAAAATGTTTAACATCTGATGGTCTGAGAGCAACACCTGGATGATTGCAGACAGACTTTATAGATATGAGCTCTCATGAAGTCATAGTTATTATTTGATGATATCAATAACAATAAATTCTAAGATTAAAGTACAGAACAATGCAAACGCAATGTCCTATCTAGTGATTATGGAAGTACTGTATTTAATTTACAATGAAATTAACATAATCACACAGCTTAGTTACACCACCACAACTTTAAACATCTAAGTATTATATGGTGGTGGTGACTTTTTCTTTCTTAGGTGTTGAACTTTGAATGAAGGTTAGGGGAGTTCCAACACCTATGTGCTACCTTTGGCATCTCTTCCCTGACCCTCTCATGGCCTGTACAGCAGGACCTAAATTGGTTGAGGCAAACAGAAGAAAAGACACCTGTCACAGATAACCCTATTTTACCTTTTCTCTCTATCATAATCTCCTTATAAAGAAAAATCCCCAACGTATTCTTTGGCTTTTCTATATTATTTTGAAGAAAAATTTCAAGTCACAAATGAAGGCATTGAGCTAACTTTAAATGTCAGGTATGATTTTTTTTTAATTTTTTTTTCCATTTTAACTCTGTGAAGGTACAGTGAGTTTGTTCCTACTCCACAGAATAACTGAGCACCATGCAGCCTATGTTTTGTGGATTTTCATATGCCATCCTAAAAAATGACATCCCCTGCAATTACTGTCAGAAAATACTATGGTATTTCCTGTAAGTGAAGGGTTCGTTCCGGCATCTTTGTAGAAAGTTTCTCTATTCCTGCTAGAAGCTCTAAACAGTTGTTTTGGGGGTTTTTTGTCTAGAATTGACTGCCTCCCCTTCCCTACCCCCTGTTGTAACTCTTTAGATACCTAATGATAATCCTTGCTATAAGAGTGTGTTTTCATTATCACAACATTTACTTCATTTCTAATGATAACAATGATTTAATACCTGGACATGTTCTGAACAATTAGTAAAATATGTTACAAAACTACTAACTTGAAATCATTAAGAACGGGTTTATCATATGATAAAATCTAACACCATAATGTTCTCCAGCCAAATGTCACTTACTAATCGAGCAAACTTAAGTGAAAAGTGATATCAAAGAAGAGCTCTGGCAAAGTACAGGTGGCAATCAGTCATGGTACCTGCCTTGCTATTTCAGCTGATTGGAAATGTTCTGTCAGAAAGATTTCCATTTAAAAATATAGAATTTGCAAACCCAAAATTTCTGCAGGCATGCATGCATTTTACGCATGCATGTGTTTACAAATATATCAGTTTCAATATAGTCAGTTTTTAATAGCAAGGACTCCTTGCTGCCAGAAAGCAGTCTGTGGGGGATAATATCTTTCCCAGCAGAAATCTGCCACCAGCCAAAGCACTCACCCAGAATGTGAGAGCTAGGTTTCTTCTTGAACACAAACTAGATACCTCAATAGACACCTCAGCTCATCCATAATGGAGTTAATAATTCTATTAAACAATTGCCCTTGGGTTTATTTTGGTAGGAGTTTTATCTCTCTGGGTTTTTTTCATTGAAGCTGATTTATTTCATATCGATAAACTAAATATTCATTGGTCTAAATGGCAAAAGTGTGATCTACTCTCTTATCTAGCAGATACATAACCCACCAGCAACACAGGAAACCATAGTGCAAGTTCTTGCTCTGGTTATGCATATGTGCCAAGCAGGTTTTGGATAGTCTGCAGCCCTTAAAAGACATAGCAGATCTTAAAGGCATAGGAGATGTATTAAAAGCATTAAAAGATGTAGTAGATATTAAAGGAGACACTGTCAAGCCCATTGCTAGTTTGACATCATATTGTTTTCTACATCCTCAGAATGAGCTCTTTGGCAGAGGACAAAGGGTGCTATAAACTTCTCTCTGAGTCTGCCCTGAGCTGGAGTAGTCCATCCTTTGCTTACTGAGTGCAGCCTTTTTCTCTGAAAGTTAGACTGTTAAATTATCACCTACATCCAGCACTTTCTGTTATGAAGCAGGTTTTCTCCCAGTGCGAAATTTGAGAAATTAGACCAGTGTGGTGCTTGTAGCAATGAACTAACAAAAAGGCTTCTGTCAAACGTAGTGAGACTTCCAACTAGAATTTTCTCCTTTCCTTGGACATAAACAGATAAACCAAAAAAAAGAGACATTTCAAAACGTTCAAATTTCTTGTTTTCAGATATTCTGATTTACTTTCTGTGGTGCTTTGACCCTGGCTGGAGGCCAGACTCCCAACAAAGTTGCTCTATCACTTCCCTCTTAGCTAGACAGGGGAGAAAATGCATATTGAGAGGTCTTGGAATCGAGGTAAGGACAGGGAGAGATAATTCCGCAATCAGCATCATGGGCAAAACAGACTCAAACAGAGGAAAAGCAAGAAAACTCTCTAATTTATTACACTACACTACACAACACACAGAAAAACAGAGTCAGATAATGAGAAGTACAAAACAGCTCTCAAAACACCACACCCCCACCCCTCCCTTCTTTGCAGACTTCACTTTAGTCATGATGTTTCTCTTCCCCAAGATGGCACAAGGGAAAGGGGGAAAAATAGGGAAGAGAGGCTTCAGTCTTCAGTCAGTTTCTCATGAGTTGCTCTCTTTCTTGAGGGGGGGCATTTCTCACACTCTTTCCCTGTGCCTGCGTGGGATCCCACTCACGGGAGACAGTCCTCCACGACCCTCCGTGTGAGCCCTCTATCACAGGGCCAGATCTTCACCAACTACCCCAGCGTGGGTCACTGCTATAAACTCATAGAATGTCTCTCAGTCTCTCAATCCAAGATGGCTGGCCTCAGCCTGGTCCCCCACAGAGTTACAAGCACCCCCATCAAACCTGCTCTGGTGTGGGCCTCCATTTCTCCCTCTCTGCTTCTTATCTCTCTCCATGGGCTGCAGGTTCTGTCAGGAGCTTGCTCCAATATAGGTCACAGATTCTTCCCTATTCCTCCACCTGCTCCATGGTGGGCTCCTGCCTGGCCCAGGTACCTCTCCATGGCCTACAAGTGGGGTCTCGTCATCCTCCATGGGCTGCGGAGGGACACCCGCTTCACCATAGTATTCTCCACAGGCCGTAAGGAATCTTCTCTCAGCTCCTCCTCCTCCCCCATCTTCACTGATCTTGGTGTCTGCAAAGTTTCTTACATCTTCTAACTCACTTCTCCAATGGCAAAATGTGGCTGTTTGTGTTTTTCTCTCTCTAAAATGTGATTCCCAGAGGCCTGTGACCAGCGCTGGTTGGCCTGGATGTCAGCAATGGATTTTGGGAGTTTGGCCTTAGAAGGACAGCTGGGATTTGCTTTGTTGGACCCTTCAACTTTCTAGCTGCTTCTTAAAGAAGCCAAATTGCAAACCCACAACACATTCAAATCATGCCACTGACATTAGAACCATGCACTTAATATTTTATTTTGATTATCTAAAGTTCAGAATGGAAGTCTTAACTCTGCGAAAGCAACCTGAAAAAGGAAAAGGAGGGATGCAGGACAAGTAAGACCTACAAACAGGTAAGTTCTTCCAGTAACTGTAACTTCTTGAAAATTACCAGATATTGCCAGGTTTATGGTAAGGTTACCAGATTTCATCAGTTTTACGGATTGTAAGAACATTGCCATAAGAGATGGTAATACCTTTCTGCTATGAATGAAAGATTAAAGATTCACTTTTGCTTTTTCCTGGGCAAATTGCAATTTCTGAAAATCAGGGTTAGATCAAACATACAGAGGCTCTACCCATCCCTTTGGAAAATTCTTTTTGGAAAAGAATCCAAAGCACTGAAATAACGATGATCTAAGCAACAGAAGGGGCATTTTTCTCAACCACTACGTCTTGGCATTTTTCTTAATCGCTACATCCCTACAATTTTCAGCCTGGTCAGGGATTCTTGATCGCACAAAATAAATTGTACAATTTCATGAACAATTTAAAGAGTATGGATGATTTTATCCAATCCTGAGTACTCCATCTGAAACATCCCCAAGTTAGGTCACGTTGTTCTCACCATCCCATCTACCTGCAAAACTCTATACAGGCATTTGCATTCCCATGTAAAATAGGGATATACTGAAAAGGGTTGAGGCAAAAGATAAGAAATAAGATTCTGCACTACATAGAAAGTACCATTAGCTATAACTGAAAGTAGCTCTCCCTCCCTGGCCAAAAGTGTGGAATATCTCAAGTCATAACACAGGATGTCCTAATGCATGCAGCTCGCTCACTAAAGCAAGAGCTGCCCCTTACATCTCAAATGTGTGAAAAAATTCAGCAAGATAATATTTCTGATAATAATTTTCTTTTGTTACAGTTCCCAGCTGTACATACAATACAACTAGGAAAAAAGGAAATACAAAACCCTCACAGAACAACAAACCATAACCCACATTTGCCAGTCATCTGTATTTGGACATAAAGAAACTAAAGCAAATTTTGGGTATCTGCTATCTTTTACCTCTTTACATTTGCTGCCTTTTTTCAGTTTATTAATGCTATGCTGGTCTCACCAGTGCTCCTGTACTTCTGGAGAGTTTCCACATGTTTGTGTCAATGAACTGCAAACACCACACCCCAGACTAGAAGGATGCTTGCTTGCTGTGTAAGCAAATCAACAGTAACAGATAATGCAGCAGACTACCTATGTAACTGGTCTTAAACAGACACCTGAAAGACTACATGCCTTTCATGTAGCAGCAGAAAGTCATCTCTATTAAAGGTCAGAAAAAAGTATGTCAGGAACAATGTATTTCAAAGTACTTCAAAAGTACTTCAAAGAACCTGAGAAACACAGCGTCTCCTAAGAAGATGAAACCCTTCGACTCCTTGCAATATTATTTGATGCAATAAACAAAATTTGGTACTATTTATTAAATTATAGATCCTTATTGCCTATTTATATTTTGGCTATGCAACAATAATAACTAAACTAAAACTATATAATTTATCTCTGTAACAGAGAAAGGAGGAAAATCATCCACCTGAGAGCAACCACACTGACTCATGTTACTGGAGTCAGCAGGTGTGTGTCCTACCAGTCTGTAGAACAAAAGAATGATTCTTGGCCCAATACAAATTTTTATTTCCCCACAATTCCACTGTTGAACTTTTAGTTTGTTGAAAATTTAGTTTTCACAGTTCTGACCATCAATACTGTATTATACTCACAAAAACTTTCTTGCTACAAAACTAGGCTCACTCCTATAAAACATCTTGGTAATATGTGAGCTGTTTTGAACAGTTTCCTAAGTCTGTCTGTTACTTGGTTAAAAACAATGGCATACTAAATCCAGCGTGCAGGAAACCTGTGCACTATCCTGCCTATCTATCATCCACACCACTGTCCCTAACAATTTATAGATGCATTTATTTGGTGAATTTCGTATTTCAGAATCAAAGTCTAAATTAAGTCTCAGGAGGTGAAAGATTTACACATTTAATCTACTACATAATTTGGCACTATATTACCTCTCACATCCTACATGCCTTTCCAGAAAATGTGATTTAGTTAAAAAAACAACAAATACAGAGCCAACATGGGGAGATCCCGTGGTCTGTGGCAGACGATCAGGAGAGGTGAGCAAATGGCACCTGCTATTAGTGAACAACTATTTCTTAAAAAATATATTATGCTTTGATTATATTTGTTGATATGAGGGAGAATCCAAAGTTAAAAAGAAAACAAAGCAACATAAACCACCTTTAGTAAATTAAGTAAAATAGTTTTAGCTCACACACCAATGCATTCTTGATTCAAAAATAAAAGTCTTAAGTAGACCTTTTGCCCGGTAAATCATCCCAGTTTGTAAGGAACTGGTTGACACTGTTGTGGAAATCAAATGTTCTGCAAAGTAACACATGGTGGGGCATCACACGGCCAGAGCACCAATTTACGCCCAAACTCAGAAGAGTAGTCCATGCAAAATGAAAACTTTAGATGTATTAAATGCATAAGTAACAGAAAATAGTCATCTTTCCCCCTGCCACTTTTTAGAGAGTGGTTTGCCTCTAAACATTAGTACTCTGCTTGGATCTCCGAAGTGAGCTCCAAAGTAGCCTGAAGGATCCTGCCTACAGAAATTCAAGGCCAGGGGAGGAACAAACTCCTCTTCTACTCTGTTGCCATGGCACCTGTAAAATAATTGGCAGACAATGACAAATGGTGATTTTCAGCAGCTGTGGCATGTAAGGATTACAGCTTTAGCAGAAGTATCTGTTCCTCAACTGAAATTTTCCAGAGGGCTTCACAGTGCATGAGTAATATTGAAATGTGGGCTCAGGGATGAGAGAAGCTTCATATATTCATCTGGAGTGACAAAACTCCTTCTGACATGTAAGAGAGCAAGCAATGGGCTCTCAGATCGCTTTTATTTTTGAACTAGCGAAGCCAGCGGTCACCACTGACATCTTCCAAGAGTTCAGTTGTTTGACTGAACACAAAAGCTATTCGTGGGCCTGCTTTGTAAAGAAATATTTTGCTGTTTGTTCCATGCTCCTCATGAAACTCCTTTGTATGAGCTCAAGACTGCTTCAGCTTGACCATCTGTGTAGAAACTGCATCAAAGACTTTGTTCCCAGGGAGGGAGAATCCTGAAGCAGTCACTACTTTGATCCAATTTGAGTAATTATCCAAAACTCAGTTATCTATGTAAAATTATCATGGGCTTCCTGGAATTGATAAATTTCATTTGAATGTATTTTCACTGTGAAAAATTATGAAAGAATAAGCTCTCTAGCCTGGAATAGAACATGACGCAAATACTCATTCAACTTTTATGTCCATTTTACTCCTGTCTTTTAGTTTAGGCTTAGGGGTATTTTTTTCCATTGTAAATTCTTTGTAAGTAGGGTTGTATGATGTGTGTGCATGTTCTGACATTATTTTCATAATAACTTATTGTGGTTTAACCCCAGCTGGTAACTAAGCACAACGCAGCCTGCCCACACCTCAGTAGTATGGTGAGGACAATAGAGAAAAAAAAAAACCTACTGTAGACTGAGATAAAGACAGTTTAATAGAATAACAAAGGAAGATTATTGTTATTGTTGTTTTTATTGTTATTATTAAAACAAGGGATGCAAAAATGCAATACCTCACCATATGCAAAACCACCCCATATGCCCAGTCTGTTTCTGAGCAGCAATCCCCTCAGTTACCTACGTATTACCTAGGCAAATTACCTAGGTAATTTCACATTATACCTGAGCATGACATTACATGGCAGGGAATGTCTCCCTGTCCAGTCTGAGCCAGCTGTCCTGGCTGGGCTTTGTCATCTTCTTGTGTACCTGGCAGGATGTGAGATGCTGAAAAGTCCTTGACTGCTTGGCAACAACTGAAAACATTGATGTGTTATCAACATTATTCTCATACTAAATCTTAAACTTCGAACTATGCCAGTTACTAGAAAAAAAACCCACATCAGCTGAAACCAAGACATAACCAATTGTGAATTTTAGTCTTGGATAGTTTTTTTTTTTAAATACTATCAGCCCCCATCTCTACTAGAGCGTCTACTACTTTTTCCTCATTAGAAGAGAAATCAAGACAGTAATAATTATGTAGTCTGAAGCACTTTGAAATGTAATTTTATATCTTCCCAATGCTCTGTCCTATTTCTCAAGGTCTGAGCTGAGTGACTGCAGAAGAAGGGAAGGGAGGTGGGAGGGAATTAATCAACTCTCATCTGCATTTATTGTGCCATTCTAATGACAGGCTCAACTTCCATTTTCCCCTGGGAAACAGGGCAAGATGGCAGAAGATCAAGTGAAATAAAGTGGTCATGGAAGTGCAAAATAAATTAGGATAAAGCAAAACACAGACAACAGCCAGACTAGACTAAATGAAGAGGGATTGGAAAGGTAGAATTGGAGGGAAAAGAGAAGAGGTGATCAGATAATGCAAGCTGAGAAACTGAACAGCAAATTTAAAGGTGCTTCCAGCGGGATGGGAAAAGCAGTCATTGAAATGGAGTGGACTTTTCTCGGAGATCAGAAGCAGAAACTGAAATGGTGTCTAAGAAGATGTAGGGGAACCATTCCACAGAATGCAGGAGTAAGAAAAATAACAACAAAAAGTAGGAATGAAAAATGACATTGAAGAAATGGAAAGCAAAAGACCCAAAAGGACTCAAGATGGGAAACAAGGTAGTGTAGAGAAGGAAAGAGAGTATAGGCAGCAAAGAAGAAATTTCATAGATAAGAAAAAAGTATGGAATAAGTAGAGATATAAACACTCATTTACAGAATGACCACAAAATACGATGACCGTGTGTGCCATGTGATTATGGTTTAAGTTCGCCCTAAGAACAGGTTGCAATCTTCCAATTGCTGGTCATGCATTTGTTGAATAAAAATATTTTTATACGAGGACAAACAAATTTCACTGTGAAAAAACCTGTGTGTCCATAATTAAAATGGATTTGATGTCAAGACAATCTGTGGAGAGAGGGTCTGTTTGTGTTCTCTACTTCATTGTACTCCCTTACATAAAAATGGGTTCTAGAGCTTTATTTTATCACTCTTATTCATGCTGAGTAGTACTATGACCTGCAAGTGATTTGAGTGAAATCAATAGGACTTCTTGCTAAACAAGGGCTTGATTGCTGCTTTGCCTAGGATCAACAGCAGAATTCTCATTGCTTTCAGTGAAAGGTCAGGCAGGAAGGTGATAGTTGTGAGTAAGAGTGACAGAATCACATACTGTACATAATAAGTACATGCACTGGTTTGTGTGTATAGTAGTATACTGTGTTATAGAGTAAGAAAAATTATGAGCAGCACTTAGTAATGTTTCCCATTTCCACCACCAAGTGCAGTTGAAAACCACTAAAATCAAAGGTATATCAGATGAATGCCTTTGTTTTAAAAAATATTGCATTGAAAAACACCAGCTAGACATTGTGTCCAAAATGTGTAATAAGGTCTTTTGCACATCTTATTTGTAATCCAGTGTTAGATAAATTAAATTCATTTTAAACATCATTGTGACATTTTATGAAAAACATATATTACATATTAAGTAGAATTTAGACAGAGAGCACACACATTCTCCATTAGCTTTAATAGCATGAACTGAATGGGTTCTGAGGTTAGGCAGCTGTGATGTGTTTAATTATGTTCATCCATATTTACATAGCAGGCTTACACTACTTTGAAATTCCTAGATTACCATACAATAAGGTATGGACCTTTTTGCATCAAATAAACAAAACTTTTAGAGATTTTGTAATGTAAACAATGATCTATTGCTAAATTTCTTACGCCCTGTTTACACCCTTCTGGACTTTGGGTACCTTCTGTTTTGTATAGATAAAAAGGAAAAAGTGTCTGACTTAGTGCCCTTTGAAAAAAATAAAGTGAGATTTTTCTCAGAACTTGTTTCTCTGCCCTGGACTGAGTGAGAACACTCATTTGCTTCCTCTGCACCTTTCCACATAGTTCAATAGGTTGAATATTAAGAGAGGAAAGTGATTGTTTCTTTTCTAGCTAAAGCTCTCTTTTATTGTACTTAAGCACCAGTCTCTTAATATTTCAGAGCCTCATTTCTGGGCACACAAACTTGCTAAGGACTTTAAGTTTTGATAGCAAGTTATCAAATTACATTTGTACCTGAAAGATATATTTGTTAAACCTAACTTCCAGATTACACCTCCGAGCAAACAAAAAAAACCTAAAAAACCAACAACCCAAACCTGTAGGTCACTCAAGAAACAAAGCAAATAGATACATAATAGTGAAACCAGCTAGCTCAAATTGCATGATTGTATGAAAGAGACTGCAAAGAATAGATAAAGATATGTGAAGGCTTATAACAGCTGGTAGTTTTCTGACTATTCAAGTAAATCCTCTTTCAGTATCCATGGTATTAAATACTAAAATTTATCGTTTTAGTTAACATGACTAGAAAATTGCAAAAGAGAAACAAAAGGGAACATTTGGAATGATGAAGTGAGAGGAGGAAAATGAACACCAATAACAAGAAGATAAATTTTATTATCATATTAACTATTGCTTTCACAAAAGGCCTCCTACTGAACTCCATGCTGTTGGAAATCCATCCAAGCTCATGTTTGCTAGCTGACAAAAAATGTCATACAAGGATCCTATTTCCAGACAGATCTTTGCTAAATGGGTCTTCTATATCTATGAATAGTTTTACTTTACAGCTGTTTGCTTGCAATGAGCCAACATACTACGGAGACATATCCATGAGTGAAAATAACTTCATATATCTTCATATATGACTACAGTCAGGCAGAAAATAGTAATCAGTCACAATAAATCTAATAAAAGAAATAACACTAGAAATGAATGTAGTGCTGTGAATTTTGTCACACTGTCTGGGTTTGTGATTCAGCAGGATTTCACAAATTAAATAACTGGGGCCTAGTATAATAAACTTGCATGCTTACAGACAGATTCATTTGCCAGATCCATCATGCAGGCGTCTCATGAGCCAGATCTGGACTCCAGCTCTGCCATCCCAAAGCCACCAATCTCTTGAGCATACAGGGACCCTACTTAGCTGACTGCAGCTGGTGATATGCTTTTGGCTTCTCTATAAGCCAGCTACTGTCAGAAAAGATGAAGCAAAAGCTTTGACCAAGTCTTCATCAATTTGGAGTCAACATCATTACTACCTTTTAAGAAGTGGTGTAGGTGGATGTGAGGCTGGTTTTGGTTTATCAGTAAATTTCTGCTGTTGTTCTGACTGCAGGAGAGGGTAGTTGAGGTGGTGACGCCCTGGCTAATCAGGGCACCAGATTGCCAGAGCACACCCACCACAGGCACCAGGGCTTAACCTAAACCCTGTCTTCATATCCATCTGGGAAACAACACCTTAAATTTTGCTTCAACAATTAAATAATTTGTTTCTGAGGACAAACTTGCTTCCATCTCAGCACTAGATGCAGTATTCCAGTGCAGAATAGATGTATGATCCATATCATACCATATTCTGCATGAAATCAAAACAGTTCAGAAAACATTTCAGTTCTTCAGAAAACAGTCCTTTTATTCATCCATTGCCAGTTTTCATCTGTATCTCAAAATCCTCCCAGTGCCATCAACTGAGCAAGAATTTCACCCTCATCTGCCTCTTCCCAACAACAGAGACCATGCTTAATTTTATCATCTGTAAGAGAAATGGGAACAAGCACCTTGAGTACCTTTGTTCACCATCTTTTCAAATTTGGGATCTCTAATGCTGAATCTTCTACAACAGTACATTTTTTTTTAATCTTGCACAAGGTCATGAATATGTGTAAATTCTGTAGACTGTTTCTGTGTTATAAATAAAATATCCATTGTGGGATTATAGAAAAGAAGAACAGAAATCCCAGTATTTATCAACACCTCTTCCAAAACGTCCTCAAAGATATTTAACTATCTAAGTCCTGTTATAAACACACTAAATTTAATACAAAGACTAGAAAAGCTACAAGGCAAATATGAAGGTCAAAAAATCAGAGTATATTTGAGACAAAAGGTCATTTCAGTTGGTACATTTGCACTGTGTTGGCTTAGTTCCCACAATGGGATGCCACAGAGGACGGAACATGCTGAGGAGGGTTTTTAATAAGCGGACTACCCCAGTGCACCTCCAGTTCTTCCAGATCATCCTAAATCTCAGACAAGCATAGCTGCTATTAGCAAGCTCAATGCCCTTTGTGTCCAGGGTCATTCCTAATACTAACTATATAATTATCAAGATATTTTCTATTATACCATCTTTAAGAGAAGAGTAATTTTAGAGAGAAATAAAATCTTTAGAATACTCCTTTATAAATCAAATACAACCCCAAAACTTCATATTGTATTTTACAAATCACCTGTTCAAATCACTATTTGTATACTTTTGGAAATCCAAGGCAGTTATCTGGTAAAAGTTAATTATTTTTGAAATAACACCAAACAGCTGACCTTATTTAAAACAATTATGCCTGATAATTTATATTCATTGTGCAAGGATGGTATTTGGTATATAGTGAGATACCATGACAAGTCACTTGAAACATTGGAGGCTAATATTTATGACTTTTTTTCAAAGTTCTGATACCTTTATAAATACACATCTCTGCATTTTGTCATGCAGTTCAGATCAACTTGTGGATGAACTGCCTCTAGAAAAGTCCATTTGCTTCTGGAAGCAATTCAGCAAGTGCCATTAATCCTCTCTCTGCACTACAAATGATTGGCGCTCCAATATGGCACTTAATCTACCAGACCTTAAAGAAACAGAACAACTAAGGTTGGTATCACTTGAGACTATTACAAGTCATGGCATGGAAGTTATTTTAACGCGCTGTGCTATCCGCAGATTCTTCCAGGGGTCATTTACTAACCTTTCCATTATTTCTACATGACAAAAATGTTATTAATTGTCCAAGATCTATGTTCTAGATATTTTAGAACAAGCTAAAACAGTAGGAGATTGTTCCCATTAAATTCAGTGGAAACATTTGCATAGTTTGGTTGAAGACTGCCTGGGTTTGTTTCTACCTGTTTAGTGGCATGGAAGAATTTTGCTGCTAAACCACTGACTTATTTCACTTCTAAGTGTCTAACCTTTAGGACTATCAAAGTTATTTCCAATACTGACCTAAATTTGGCTCCCTCATTTTCATGCATATTTTGCAGGCATTATTACTTATATACTGTAATAAGGTAAACTTAATTTCTCTCCTTCTGTGATGCTTCCAATCAGCCCAGTACATTTAACAATGTGAAGACATTAAAAAAATAAAATAAATAAAATCCCAGGAACTTGTCTTTAACTGTTTCAAAACTCAGTAAACAAAAATTTTCAAATCAGGGATGTATTAGTCAACTGGCAAAGCTGAATCCCTCATTTTTTTTAATGACAACCTTGCACCAGATTGACTAGCTCATTAAAACAATCTTCCTGTCCTCTTGGAACAAATTCATCTGCCTTTAACAGGGGGTCTGGCTCTATCTGCAGCTTTTCTAATCAGAGCTGGCCTTTGCTATTTCAGTCCCCTGAAGAATGGAAATGCATCCACGCTCTTCTCTGAATCCCTATAATTTACTGTGCTCACCAATTAGAAACCTCTGCATGAAAATGAGAAAAGGGAGACACACAGTCTATGTGTAGATGGAAAACGTAACAGTGCAAAGTCGAGTCTATTCCAGGAATAGAGCAAGCATATAAAAATTCACCCGCCAAGGGAACAGTTTGAGTTTTGGTAGTTTTTGTGCAGCATCTGCACACCAGCACAGGCACCCTCTCCACTCATGCTCATGTCCTCTACATTGTGATTGCTGCCTTTGGGTAGCAAGGTCGAGCCTAACTGCTGTTTTCACAAGAAAAGGATTAGAGCTGCCTTTTGTCTAACTATTACAATTTTTATCATCATGGAAGCAAAGACACATGAATCTGATCATACACTAACTTTATGTTACTCTTCCTTCTGTACCATGGTCTTCTGCAAAGTTACTCCTAAGCAGGACTTTGTAAAAGTGAAGAGAAAATCGGGACAACTCTATATGGAAAAGAAAACTGTAAACCTAATAGATTAAAATCAGGAATTTATTAGACCATCTTATGATGCAGAGAACCAATATATATGTACTGAATTTTGCTAGGATAGATTCTTCATAGTAGCTTATGTAGCGGTGTTCTGGATTTAAGACTGAATCAATGTTGGTAACACACTGATGTCTTAGTTATTGCTGAGCAATGCTTAGGAATTACCAAGGTCTTTTATTTCTGTTTCTCACGCTTCCCTGCCAGTGAGCAGTCTGGGGGTGCACAAGGTGTTGCGGTGGGACACATCTGGGACAGCTGACCCTACTGACCAAAGGGATATCCCATACCATGTGATGTCATGCAGGGGGTTGCCATTGATCTGGGACTGGCTGGGCATCAGTTGACTAGTGTGAGTCATTGGGGTTTTTTGTGCATCACTTGTTTTTCATGGGTTTGTTTCTTTCCCTCTTTATTGAGGTTTTGTGGTTTTACTTTTTTTTTTACTTTTTATGAAACTGCCTTTATCTCAGCCCACAGGTTTTCTCACTTTTACCCTTCTGATTCTCTCGGCCATCCCACTGAGTGGGGGAGTGAGCGAGCAGCTGCATGGGGCTGAGCTGCCTACCAGGGTTCAAACCTGTCACTGATGTATTAGCCATGTAATCATCAAATCCTTTAAAAAGTATTTTTAGAATGGAGGGTCGAGATGAGGAATCAAAATGATGGAAAATTGAGTTTTCATATACCTCTATCTAAAAGTGTCAAAGCTGCTAATTAACTCTTAACTGTAAAGGACTTTCTTATAGTCATTTTGTACACTAACAGTGGCCATTTGTCACTGTTGAACAATTGTGTTACATGACATATTAAAAAACAACCTAACTGATCATGTTGTACTTTTCACAGTACTTTTTTCCCCCTCTTTATATGCACTTAAATTGCTGTATCTTTATAAGAAGATATTTTTTTCCTGATAAAATATTGGTGAGAAATTCAGCAGTTATGCCTGCTAAAGGTCATAGTAATATTGTGGAGGTTTTTTCCATTCTTGATCCAATCTTTAAACCTACAAGGGCAGCAACACATTTTGTAAGACCATTAGCAAGTTGAGAAACAAAGCAATTGCTGTACTTCTATTTAATTGGAATTGGTTTTTTCTAGATTGAGAAGTATGCCTTGGAGCCCCAATGAATTGCTTACACATATTTCATGATTTTTATACTTCTGATTCTGAGAACAAAATAACGATTTCTGTCACCTTTCACAGCATGTGTGTATGGACTCTGCATCATACATGTGTCCTGGGTGGAAGACCAAATAGCAAGGAAAATAAATTTGTTTAAAACAAAGTTTGTCTCTTCTTTCAGCTTTCAGTCTAGTATGAGGTTGCATAAAATTAGACACCTCTTTTCTGTGACCCATTTGAAAACAGACATATTCTTTTTTCTTTTAAGTAGCAGTTAAACGTTATAAATTTTCAAACCTGAATATCATCTGAATCAGAGAGACGGATGGAGCAGGGCAGAAGGGAAAGATGCAGAGTGAGAAGAAAGGAGTGAGTTTTTTAATAAAACAACATTCTTGACTGAGATTTTTCCGTGACTCATTTGTTTGGAGATGCAACAATAACAGAGGACAGTGGGATGCTGAGATGCTAATCAGGGATAGAGGCTGTTCTTCCCCACACGCTGCAGCATCACTGCAGATCTCTCATCTCTGAAATTCAGTCCCTCAAAACATACACTCATTTGGGTGATACAAATGCCTTAAATTAAAACCTTGACTGTGGTAATTGTCTTTATTTTTATTTCCTGAGTTTCACACCTTGATGCTCTTCTTCCTACTGTGCAGCTGACACCATCTTTGTTCTCACTGCAACATGGGGGGCAGCATTATCCCCAGATAATGCAGCAGTTAAATGGTCCCAGTTGTCTTTTTTTTTTAATTTATTAATTTGTTTGTTTGCTTGTTTGTTTGTTTATCTATTTATTTATTTATTGGAGGGGGGGGTTTGTCTTTTTCCCAAGCTTCTTATTCTCAGACCTAATAATGTCTCATCAATCACTGCTGTGTTTCGGGTAGTGACCGAGGATCAGTCTTGTATCTGTTGTCTTGGAACTGATAAAGTGTTATAAAATGTAGGTACCAAATATCACACAAACAATATGATACCCAAATCTGTCCAGCTTTTCCTATCTTATTTGCAGTAATTTTGGTACAAATATCTTGTCTGGTATCTCTTTATTAATTAGCTTTTAATTTAGTGTTAAAATTTTTACTTCAGAAGGTTTACATTGAATATTGCTCATTTTGACTCCCATCTAATTATTTTGTGTCACAAGTCAATGTTTTTCAATGTGTGTTTTCACTTACATGGATTATGGGAACTTAAATAATAAACACACTTGTGTTCTTCAGTGACTGTAACCAGAGACGCTTGAGTGGTGACTGATGTAAAATAGTATACGGTAAAGGATCAAAGGAAAATTTGCACATAGAATGAATTGAGCAGAAATTGTTCGTATTTCCACACAGATAATTTCTTATACCAGCTGCCTGTCTGGCAAACTCATATGCCTGTACAGGGTAAAATCAAACTGAGTAGGTGTCAGATATGACACAATAGATATAGCTGTTCTGATTTTGATCTCCTGATGATCTTTCTCTGTCTTAGCTTAGCTGAGGTATTTTTTCCCCTATTGTATTGTAAACCACGTAGAAGGTGTCCAAGCCAGAAGATATCCCCAAAATTTGGCACATGCACTACTTAATTAGAAGGCAAGTGTTTGTCAGGTTCATCAGCTAATAAGGTGAAGGATAAGTGCAAGGTCCAAATTGTCCTAGATGTGGAAGCTCATATCTGTCATTTGCTGATCTCCCATTCCAGATGTTTCCTTGAACAGCAGCCTGCATTCCCTTTTTTCACAGAAACCAAGGCCTGGCAATGATGAGCTCAGACAGGGCCATAAGTGCAAGTGGGCATTGTGCCAGACACTACCCTACAGGTAACTAACTGGGCACTCAGTGTGAAAAGGGCTTGCGAGAAGATTGAGAAGGTGTCGTGCTCTGAGCTCCATATATCTTGTTGAATACTATAGCTTTGCTGTAGGAAAGAGAAGTGTGGATTTGAAGGAAAACAGGAAACAAGCTGTGGCTGTCTGATCATAACTATTTGCTGCCAGTCCTGTTAAGTTTTCATTGGTCAAATTTGTGGTTTGGACTAGTTTGGGGTTTTTTTGTTTGTTTTTTTTTGTTTGGTTTTTAGTTTATTTGGACATTTCTGGTATCTCAAACATCAGGTTTTCTTCCCTGAGATCCATATTTCTGACTGCTTCCCACACCCTGGAGCAGCAGCTATACCATGCTGATAGTCTCATCACATCTGAAGTCAGGAAAAGGAAAAACGGTTGCCATGAGGTGTTTCCCACTGAATAGATTCCAGTTAAAATCATTTCAGTTGTCTTTATCTGAAATTAATATTGCATAGGACCAGAGGAGGAGCACATGATGTGACACTTTCTAACAGAACATTCTGAATATTTGAAACCTCCTGGTTTGCACAGGGGACCTCAAGACTGGGGAACTTTTACATTCATAAGAATGAGATCTCTCAGAGAAAGTAAACTATGAAGTTACGATGCAGGATAAATCACTAAAACCTGTACAATTTTTATATCTTGATTTTAATGGCCCACAGTTGCCATTTGGAGTGGATAAATAGTGGGGCTGGATGGAAGTTGCTGTTATTACTGCGAAAAACACCACAGTGGCTCTGCACCCAAGCAATGCCACTGTTGTACCCTTGACAAACATTTATGTAGGGACAATAAGTCAGTTGATGTTCTCTAAAAACTTTCTTCATCACTGTATCTTTAATTTCCAGCATGACCAAAGGTGTCCTATAGGTTTCTGTAGCTGAGACTTGTTCCACAGCCTCATGGTACATTGCACTGGCAGTTTTGGGAGAAGATCCTCAGTTTTGGTAGAAGTAATGTTTCTTATGCATAATGTGATGGCTTTGGCAAACCAGGAGAAACCACTTATGAGGATCTCTCAGACCAAGAATCACAACTAAAAATTTTGGATGCAGTAATACCTACACTAAGTTCCCTGGGATATTTTTTTGTAGGTTACTTTCAGAAGTGTGTTTAGCATGTTAGGAAATCAGGTCAGGGGGAAAAGATGCTTCCTGAAGGTGCAGAGATATAGAACAGCACTGATTTTTACCACTGCTAATGCAAAGCTTCTTCATTGCTCACATTACAATCTAGCTATTAACCTAGAAACCATACAACAGGAAGCGGGCTGGAGACAATCAATTACCATTGATTCTTATGCAGCCTAAGCCTAGCAAAGAGCACGTCTTGTATTTGCTGCTGCATTTGTGGGTATTTGTCTATGGAAGAAGAAACATTTAATCAAGGCTGTAAATAAAATATTTTTCAATTATTTCTTTTATGTAGTGAAAAATGGAATCGAAAATATATTAACGAATTCTACAAGAATTCTCAATATCTGACATTTCACATATTAGTCATTTGAGAGGAAGTGCTTACATGATATTAAGTTGAAACGGCTACAAGTCTAGACATTGCTATTATAAATTATGCAATAAATAATGCCACTATATTGTCATGTTTCCTGTCAAAATTTTTCTACCAACCCTTTTCTTCTTTCAACAGAAATTTTTGACAAAGAGAAACATTTTATACAGTACTTCATAGAAAAATATGGATGCTCTCATTAAGAAAGAAAAGCACTCCAAATGGAAAGTTTTCTGGATCAAAAAAATAAATTCTGCCAGCTTTCAATCTGTGACAGATAAACAGCAGGGAGAAGAATAAGCCTTTCTTTTTGGGCTAGCCAATTTAGACTTTCATCACCCCTCTTTTATTTGGAAGGGTTGGAGGAGGGGGGGAGCAATCTGTCCAAATGTGGTCTGGAAATCCTATTTGAAAATGTGTTATAAAAATATATTTGATTTCCAAAGCTGCAGATGTCTATTACTAAATATTTGAAGTTTCTAATCAGTAGATCCCACGCATATTCTTTTTCCCCCATTTCTTCCAACAGAATAGTGAGAACATCTAGAAATCCATCTCCTTTCTCAGGAAATGTCTCAACTATTTCCATTCTAGAATATTCTATTTGTATTTCTAGCAAGGAATGTTTTCCTTTCATTTTACTGTCATCAGTAGGAAGAATTAAGTCTGAAGAAAATTCAGTGTTGAATAGATTATGACAGACTAGGTGAAACATAAAGAACTAGAGCTTTGGTGCTTCTAGTAAAACGATTGCCTAACTACTAACTACAAATACTCCCTGTAACAACACTAATTACCTCTGCTTTCCAAAGTGAAATTAAAATGCATCCACGTTAGAAATGACTGTGAAGATGCAGCCTCAGGTGTGAAATTTTAAAACCTGTTTACTTCGTTTGAGTCATAATCATGAGTTTTAGTTTTGTTTCAATAATTCCTGTGCATTTATATATAGTTAAGTGTATAAGTATATGCATAATGATGCCGAGATGATTTTTTTTCCTCTGCTTCAAGTTATCTTGAAAACAATAACTATAAAATACTTCACCCCAAATGGTATTTTACTTTTCAGAAGTTGCTCAACTTTCCAAGTAAGATCTAGGATAAAATACATTCACATCATCTATTCAAGAAGAACAGTACTCCACTACTGTTGCACTAGCATTGCTGTGATACCACTGTATCTGCAAGGGTAATTTCTCTTTCCCTGCAATCATTTGCAGGCTTGATGTTTCCTCTGTGCAACTACAACTGAGCTTTCCCATCTGTTCTGCAAAGTGAATCGTTGGAAGTTGACTCAACTTTTGCGAGCTCTCTCTGCAGTTGCTGACTTACAGTTCCATTGGAGTCCCTATTTTATCCACGAGAAATCTGGAATGGAAGTTTGCTTCTCTTTATTTCTGTTTTCCCTCCTCTTTCCTCATGTGGCTCAGAGTTTCACTCATACACTGAGTCAGAGCACACCCCCACCCCCGCCCCCCAACATCTGCCTCCATCAGGCCAGCCCTGCAGAGCCAGGTAAAAGTCCAGCCTTCCCCTCCATGCATGAGACACTGTCAATCTTGCTTCTCAGCTGCATCCAGCTTCTTGCAAAGCTAAACCAAGCAGTGTTAAAGACTAAATCATGAGGTACTCTGATCAAGACAACATAAAAAACACTAAAATTAAATATTTTCATGGCATAAAGACAAAGAAATTCTGACCAGCTTCATTATGCCAAAGCTGTGAGTATAGCCAACCTATTCCTCTACATTTCTCCTATATATTACATGTATTATTGATTTCTAATTATAGTAGCCTTAATTTTAAACATGACTCCAAACACTCTCTTGAAGGCTTGTGACAGCAAAGTCTAGTAGTAGGCTCTCCTAATTTTTCCTAACTTTGAAAGACTACTTTCAGTTGCTTTAAATTTTTTACAAAGCAGAATTATTGAATAAACAGGTGGAAGCACCAAATAGGAACTTTTTGCACCTTCAGAGCTGCAAAAAATGTAGTCTTTAATTAAATAGGAAGCTACTGTGGAAAACGGGGTTTAGTTGCTTCTTTTGAGTACTTCAAAATAGTCCATAAGTTCTAAAACCTTGGTTTTTGCCCGCTGGAAATCCACGAGCCTTTTCTTGATGTGCAATCTGTGCTATGTCATGATTTCTAGTGTCTGGGTTTTACTTTCGTTTTCAATTTTTTTAATGTCTGCTTGACAAAAATAAGTCTAGTATGTTATGAGAAAGAAAAGCTAGAAGTCAAAGATTAATCCATGGGCTGAAGACCTCTTGGAAATATATAACAATAAGACTGGATTCATAAAATCACAATGATGTTTGCTAAGAGACTTTTTTTTTTTTTTTTTATCTGGGACTATCTTGGTCAAAGGTTTAGGGTTCTTTTTTACTTTAATGCTCAGACATGACACTGATAAAGAACTGGTTTTAACACTTTACTCCAGACAGCTCAGTCCATACTCCTGCTGTAGGCTTTTACCCCACTTAACATACCAGAAGATCTGAATCATAACATCATACTTTGAGGCACGTCAAAGTAAGGACATCTGTTCAGAAAATTCAAAATATTGTAAGGCAAGAAGGGTAAAACAAACTAGTGCTCTCTTCAAGGCAATACCACCAAAACAGGACCTAGAATATCAGTGCTCAGTCATGGAGATACATAGAGTTACATAGCCCAGCTCAGTCATAGAGATACTTGAAGACTGAATCTTAGGTTTTATGTAGAAGGTAAGTCTCAGAATAGTGTTAGTTGGATTTTGATGGACCCACAGAGGTGATGGGATGGATTCATTTTGTTATATGATTTCTTGAAACAATACACTACTGAAAATTATGCAGTAAATAGGGCATTTATAATTTAAAAATACAGAGAAAAATATGTATGTTCTTTCTTCTCTACAATTTCTATGTGGTTGCAAGTAATTTTTCTATTTTTCAAGTATTTGCCACTGTTCAGTTGTGGAATTAGACCACAAACACTTTAAAAGCTTGTGAATCATGCATTTAAAATAATCCTGCAAATGGATTTTTTGCTGAAAATTCTTTTTGCTGGGAACAGATTACCAATGGAAATTTTGTACATTTGATAGATCATCTGCTTCTTTAGTAACTAAGTGGCTGTAGCTCATAGCTTGTATAAACATTTATGGTGTCCTACATCCATGTGAGGTTTTGTTCTTTTTCTTCTGATTTAAAATGCTAATTGATATCAAATGAAAACACAGCTAATAAAATGAGGCAAATATCAATAATATATGCATCTATACATTCTCATTGTGTACATCCAAACCAAGGAAAGGTCTCAAAATTATTAAAACTGTTATTTAACAGATTTTTCTGGAATTTGATACCCTCATGAAGACACATCTATATCCTGCATGTGCCAAGCAGGTCACTGAGAGGCTATCTCCAGCTGGCATGGAGGAGGACTGCTGCTGTGGATGGACACCCACTGCATGTCTGTTGGAGGAACATCTTGCTCTTCCTTCATGGGCAGAAAACACAACTTGAGTGCTGTGTTGTTTCACCATCATGTGCCACCTTGGAATAAGCCAGTGCTTTCACTGTAATTTATGAGGGATGACATGCCCTTTGACCATGAAACAGAGACAGAAGTATCTCACATACTTCCTCTCTCATTTCACAGCCCTTCAGGGACTCTTAGGGATTCACTATAGCTAGTTGGGCTCTTGGGGTTTAGTGCCATCTCTAATTTAATTTAAATAAGTTAAATCTCAGCCTTTCATGTCCCCTCACATCAATCAAATTATCTTCTGGGATTTTCTAACAGCTTTGTGAATTAAACTGATTTTTGTTTTTTTCCTGCTCATCTGCATAGATATAGGAATAAGTTTGAAGTGAGTCAGTGCTGTGAGCTGAGTTCCAAATGTATTTTCATGATTTCTGGAACTAGAATGAAAAATGCTTAGAGCCTCCAAAACCAGGTTTTCCAATCTTAAAGGTACCTAAAGAACTTGTTTTATTTTTGTGCCCAATCTCTGCTGTTCAAGCAGCTGTAGTCTGTGTGGCTTCTTTTCCTATTTAGCCAAAACCACTGATCAGATTTTAAAAATAGAATATTGTACTGGGAGCCATTCAGCACAGATTTACCTGTGGTAGTGGAGGAATCAGCGATACCATGTTTCTAACACCACAGAATCACAAAATCACAGATTATCCTGAGTTGAAAGGGACCCATAAGAACCACTGAGTCCAACTCCAGGATCCACATGGGACCAACCAAGTCAGAGCATGTGACTGAGCGCATTGTCAGACACTTCTTGACCTCAGCCAAGCTCAGTGATGTGACCTCTTCCCAGGGGAGCTGTTCCATTGCTCAACCACCCTCTCACTAAAGAACCATTTCCTAACATCCAACCTAAACCTCCCCTGTCACAGCTTTATACCATTCCCTTGGGTTCTTTTACTGGTTGACAAAGAGAGAAGATTGGTGTCTGCCCCTTTGTTCCACCTCACCAGGATGCCATAGCCAGCGACGAGGTTTCCTCTCAGCCTCCTCCTCTCCAGGCTTAACAAACTAGGGGGCTTCAGACTCTTCTCATAAGGCTTCCTTCCCAGACCCTTTCCCATCCTTGTTGCCCTCCTCTGAATGCTCTCCAGTAGTTTCACATCCATGAGACATAGGCCTGAGACAGAAAATAATAATCAATTTATAGAAGTTTTGGAATGAGAACCAGGTCTTCAGACAAACACAGAGACTGAAAGCATTATGAAGAAGGATCGGGACAATGGCTGGAGAGACCTGAATGTACTTGAAACTGGAAAGGACAATGGATTTATTTTTTTTACACAAAAACATTGAAAAGAGATTTATTGTACTTTTCCCTTTTTTGTGGCTTAAAATTCCTGCAAACTTAAAGCAGTACCATGTACTTTTCAGTAGTCACTGCATTCATTAAGGACCAACTGTCAAGTAAAACTGTACAGCTTTAGGCATGTGGTTGAGTCAGGCTTGAGACGGCTGTTGTGCAAGATTTGATGAAGAGCTTTTACCAGGACTGAAATGAGGATGTTGTTTTTGTTATACATGTCAAATCATCCCTGCCTGAAATAATTCCAGGGAATATTATAACCCCTTAGTTTAACCCTGAATTAAGTTGAAAATTAAGTCAAAATACATAAATCAATGAAGGGATATTTTTTGGATATTTGGAATGTAAATTCCCTCCTAGTTTAATTAACTGTTTGGTAGAAAATGTTTCTTATTGTCTTCTGCATTTGATGTAGAGAAGTAAGCTGTGTGAAAGTGACTTGACTTTGAAGTCCTTAGAGTTTGGCAGGTATCCAATATTATCATATATTTCCCTTGTTCCATCTTCCCTAGCACCTTCGGTGAAAGTAGTGGAAAATCAGATTTTACTAGGAAAAGCGAGAGATCAATATTTGCAATGATTTATTTATATAATTTGCTATCTTGAAACAAATCAAGCTGTAGTTCCAAGAAGCTCCATATTTCTTACTGACAGCTGATCAGATACTTGCAATGAAAGCCATTAGCAAATCTCTTGTGCAGTATTCACCATTTGTGTGTGTGCTGGTTTTGTCTGGGATGGAGTTAATTGTCCTCCCAGTAGCCAGCACGGGGCTGTGGTTTGGATTTGTGCTGAGAGCAGTGCTGATAACACAGGGCTGGTTTCCTTACTGCTGAGCAGGGCTCACACAGCGCCAAGGCCTTTGCTGCTTCTCACCCCGCCCCACCAGCGAGTGGGCTGGGGGTGCACAAGGAATTGGGAGGGGACACAGCTGGAACAGCTGACCCCAACTGACCGAAGGGGTGTTCCATAGCATATGATGTAATGCTCAGTATATAAAACTGGGGGAATAAGATGGAAGTGGGGAATGCTGGGAGTAATGGCGTTTCCCTTCCCAAGTACTGATGGAGCCCTGCTTTCCTGGGGATGGCTGAGATCCTGCCTGCCCATAGGGACTGGAGATTGAATTCCTTGTCTTGCTTTGCTTGGCTTTTTCTTTACCTGTTAAACTGTCTTTATCTCAGCCCATGAGTTTTCTCACTTTTTCTCTTCCAACATTTTCCCCCACCCCAATGGGCAGGGGTAAGTGACCGAGTGCAGTGTGGTGTTTGGTTGCTGTCTGGGGTTAAGCCAGGACAGACTGTGTATTTACAGTTCTTTGCAAAGTGGTGGAAGGGTAAATAATTTGCCTTATGGAGAAATCTGAGAGACTGTTTTTCAAGGGTGACAAGTTGGAAATGAAGTTAAATCTCCAGGGAGAAAGTTACTTCTTCAATGAGGGAGACATTTTGAAATTGTTTCTAGAAGACAAATATGATAACCTCAGTGCCCCGGCTGCATCAACTTTCAGGTGCCATATGGATTGCTTACCGAGTTCACCACAGCCTGGATTTTATAGAAGTGTGAACAAGTGTGGCACAATAACTGGACCATTAAATACGCCTAAAGTCTCTGCCATCAACCCAAACTCTCTTGCTGAACTACAGCTAAGAAGTCCGTGTAGGAGTAAGTGCCACGTGCAGCAAGTGGGAAGTTGTTCTGCCCAAGTTAAGTGCGCCTCCTCCAAGAGCCAAAACCTGTGTATCCCCCACCAGTATAAGATCAAGAGTACAGTGTTATCTGAGTAGAAAGGTGTCTTTCTGGACTCTTTTCTTCCTTTTATAGTGAACTTCTGGTTGTCTCCTAACAGAGATTAGGTGACAACTTTCCTCTAAGAGCCACACTGTGAAAACCTGAGAAGTAGTCAAGGTGTCCAAGGTCACCCAGAGGAAATAATATGAAGAAAGACTGTACCTAATCTTCTTGAAGAGGTATTTAAAGGACAGGGACCCATTAGGACCAGTTAGAGAGGTGAGAATGCTGTATGTGAGAAACGTCCTGGAAGAAAGCATGAAGAGGTTTACAAGGGAGAGAGACGGAGACTGAAGGACTGTCACAGAATCAGTTCTTGGACTCTGTATAGGAACATAAAGTTTTACTCCAATGTGAAGAAATTCATGAAACATTAGTGAAAAAATCATCACTGCTACCACCAAAGTAATAGACTTTGGGCTTGCACTTTGGGCTTGCACACCCAAAAAAAGCTCTAAATAAGAGATTTATTTGCATTTCTGTGCCTTACCGGCTTCCCAGCACAGAAGCAACACATAGTAACGAGCTCAGTTGCCCGCCTTTTACAGATCCCCACACAGATCCAGCTGGGACACAGAGTCCCTGTTGGGACACAGGGTCCCTGTTGTCTGCACTGCCTGTCTGAGGATTTTCTATTCAACAGGACAAAGTAGAACTGGCTGCACTAGTTTATTTTGCCAGAGGGAAGAATCTACAAAATTATTAGGTGCAGAAAACAAAGCACTATCTTTGAGCATAACCATGCAAGCATCCAACCTTAGCTATAAATTACAAAGTTCTCTCTGGATAAATTAACAGTGAGGCTTACCAAATTACTAAGTGCTTGGCCAAGATCCAGACTTAAACTTATGCTGAGTACTGAAGATGACTCAATTCAGTTCATATGACCAAGGAAAAAATTACATAGATTTTTTTGGTAGGCTTTTTTTAAAAACTATAAACAATATTGTGGCAAATAAACCAAGAACCAGAATGTATTCTAATGATGCTGGAAGACATAATGGAACATGTTCATTTACATGAAAGAAAAATTGCTGCAAAAATGCTACCAATGACCTCATGTACAGACATGAGTTTCAAAAAGAAAAAAAATTGATCACTTGTAACCTTTCAATACTTCTACTGTCTGTGTCTTTGATTTGTGGCTGCAACTCAAATGGTGATGCAAAATTGAGAATGTGGTAGGAGCAGAAAGCAAAGTGCCTCTTTACTCTTGGGATTCACCCATACCAATACTTCCATTAACAGTAAAATCCCTGGAGGGAAAAGAGAAGGGAAAGAGTCAGACACAATAATTTCATTTATGAATTCAAAATAAATACTGACATTTGTGCAGTGTTTATTTATTAATATTTTATAATTTCTTGTGTCTTCCTCATCAAAACAAGTTATGAAGTATATTTGCTGCCATCATGAGCTTTTCCTGACTCTTGTTCTTTATTTAAATGAACAACTTTTTTCCCAGTGAAGGCACCCAGAAAATGGGAATAAGAAAATGTAAGCTTTTTTCATATAAAAGACAAGGAATCCTTAAAAGAAATGAAACAGTAAATAATTATGAGGCACAGGAGCTGAAACTAGGAATGTCTACAAGTGATTTTAGAAAAAAAAAATAATTCTAAAGAATTGGAAACAAACTAGGTGGAAAAAATTGTCATGTAATTCTTGCTGAACTGCTGCTGACACCAAGTTCTACAGCTGAACTGATCTTTAGATTTGTTAACAGAGTTTATTTATTTTGTAACTTAACTAGAGTTAGTTGCTTTAGTTGCTTAGTTGCTTTCCTGCTCAGGATAAGAGAGATATAACACTTGCCCCTTTTATATTATTTGCCCCCTCTACATTTGCTTTATGGCATATCTTTGTAGGATATCTCCTCTTACTCATTTTCTCTCTACAAGAAACAATATTTCAATTTCCTTCCATAGAGTAGCCTTTCCGTAATTCTAATAACATCACTTGTCTGTTTGTGAACCTCTTTTATTGCTGTCATATCCTTTTCTGAGATAGAATGATAAGTGAGCCAAATATACCAAAGAGTCTATAATTGATCCTCATAATGACTGCATAGTATTTTTTGTGCTTCTTTCTAGCTCATTTTTCATATCTCATTCCTTCCAGAAACACTCTGGACTTGAACAATTATTAGAGCAGAAGAGATGAGCGGTTCAAATTTCCCTTCCATTGTACAACAGCCTCATTTTTTTCAATAATTCAATTAACTGACAGCCATATCCTTTCCTCCAAGCATTCTGACCTCTCTGAAGGTACTCAGAGCTTTCCCTAGTTCTTTGCACCTCAACTGTGCATGCTGAAGTTGTCCATGATTCATCACAAGATGCAGACAAATGTCTTTCCTGGTAACTCCCATATAATCATCAGCTTCTCATAACTTTTCAAGAGTAATTAAAAAGTAACCCAAAAGCAAAACAAAGATAAAACCCCACCTCAAAACCAAAACCCAAGGGCTTGTGAGATGTCAGGTTTACTTTCCATTGTAGTTCTATGAGGGGTCGCAAATGTATCATATTAATTTACTTTTATTAACTTATTTAACATGCTTCAAGGTAGAGGCAAAAGTTCTCTCCCAATGTCCTTCAAGGTATGAAATATTATTTATACATCATAATAAAAAGACCATTTTTAAAGCAATAGTTCCCAATGCATCCTCCTCTCCTGTAGGCTGGAAGCCAGTACCCAGAGACAGACAGTATGGAAACCAAGGGACTACCCATGTGCCTCCTTGCACACACCTTCCCACCTCCAAGCCACCCAGATCTTTCCCTGGCACCTAACCAAACCTCACTTGAGGTGCCAGTGCTTGCATGTCCTGGTGCTGCTCTTCTCTTTTCCTCTTTTACTTCCCTGCTCATTTCTGCACTCAGCATCCCTCAGCTCCCCTCTCCAAGCTGTCTCCTCCTCTCACAAGTCCCCTGCCCTCTCTCACAGCAAGCTGCACTGCCTCCAGTCCCCTTCTCCCCAGGGACTGGAAAGACAAAGGGAATCATGCCTGTGCCCCAGTCTTGAACTAATCCTACCTGCTGATGTTCCCCACAGAAGAGTTCATCCTTTTTATTTGTGCAACCTGTTTAGCTGTTTGTCCTCCAAGACCTCTCCTCACTCCAAAGGTGCACACACCTAACACGATCACCATGCTTTGGCACCGCCTTTTGCAACTCACTGCCCTTTCAAAAATCTCACGGGATATACGTACTGCTCCTGCCTCGGGGAGGATTCTTATCATTCTCTTGAAATCTATCAGGTCAAATTTATGCTGCTTATTGCTTACAACTTTATAATTTTCTGTCTACATTTAAAGGCTTTTGTCTTGCCATTTTTCCTTACAGAGCAGACTTTTATAGATACGTAAACATATGAAATATGTTTGTTGTAAAATGTTCCCTACATTTCCTCACATGCCAGTTCACCTCTTGATTAAATGACTCACGCAGATCAATGACTCAAAGGCACTTCATATGCAGATATATTCTATGTTTATCCTGCAGACCTCCCACTGCTGGCAAATACAATTATAATTTTATAATTGGAGGAGGGCTGGAAGCATACAGGAGCGTGCGTGTGCCTGTGCATGCATGCGTGTGTGTATGTGCTTTGCTTGCTATGTATATGTGTATGTATGTACCATGTGTATCCATGTATAAAATGCACGTGAGCTACTCACCGGGGGTGGAGAAAAGAAAGGAATTCACATGAATTAAAGTGTCCTGAGCAGTATGATTGCAACACATTCAGAACGCAACATACCAACACCATGTGGGCTGCAAATGGCTGCATCAAATGCAAGGTGAAAGTATGGCTGAGGTATGCCAACCTCCTGCCCAGGCTGGCTTTGGTAGAGCAGTTAAAACACATCCATCAAGGGATGGCATGGGGGAAGGGCAGTGCATTGGCCAGGCTCGTCGTTTCCTCCTCACCCACAATCAGTCCTTTCTGTATCTCTCATGCAATTAGGATTAATGAAGGAGATAATTAAGAAGATTAAATAGTAAAACTGCATTCTAGGGGAATGAGTTCATCCAGGATTATTTTATCCAATACAAGAGCAGAAAAACCTGGAAATAATTTTGAAAGAAGACACCTTGCTGTGATGTGATTTGTAGCAGCAGCTATGACAGAGTCACAATGACTAAGTGTTGCAGTGTTAATCGGTGTTTACTCCCATGCAGAGATAGCTGGGAATATTTCATCAAAACATGTTTTGAGTTAATCATGCTGAGTTTCCCTGAATTCTCAAATTTAATTTTCTTGAAAAAATTAAATATGGTATAATTTTTATGCTTCTTGTGAAAGGCCATAATAACTTATGAGTCAAAGTGTTATTTTTTATTTTTAGGATTTGTTTATTTTTTAATTAAAAATGTATTTCTTGTTTCCATTGCAATTAAAACTGAACACTGGATTATTTAAGGAAGCAAAAAGGTTGTGTTTGGTCTGAAAAATAAAATGTTTGAGGGAGGTAGCAGCTCTTTTTAGCCATGTTAAGAATGAAATCAAAGGAGGACATCTCAAGAGTGTTAACATGCACTAGTGTTATGCTAGCAACTGCCATTTCTGACAGTGAAAAACAATGAAATAAGAGATGTAACTTTGAAGCTTGGAAACAATTTTAATTTTTCCAAACAACTCAAAATCCAAATGTCGAGCTTCTTTCTAAAAGAATGCTTTTGCAGTGCCAGAGGGGGAAATATATTTGCAGAGTGGAAATGAAAGCTACAGTGATTAATTTCACTATTTATTTTACATATATATTTTTAGACAGATGTTACACAATGAAAACCAACGTGTTGCATAAAGTAGGTAGTGGCAGTCCCCATCTGAGCAGAAGAGACTGGAAGGCTTTGCCAAGCTTCGCAGCAAAGCTATCTCAGGGAAGAGGAGCGGATCACATGGAGCTGGGAAGCACAAAGCAGCTTTGACAACCAAGACCTCAAGTGCCTGGACATTTCCAAGGGGCAGCCCCATGGCTCTTTCCTTCCATGGGGAAGTCATGGGCATGGTGCAAAACCTAAGCCAGATGAGGTAGCACCAGGAGGCTGAAAAGCATGGTAAAGCAGCGAGGTAATGTCTGAGAGAGATGTGACAGCTCTGAAAATGTAAAATCCGTGTGTGTGCATGTCCCAGCCCTTCCATTTATAGAAGGATTTTAAAGTGATCTTTCAAAATTTGTCAGCAAGCCAGAGGAATTTCAGTCAACTGACTGGTACTCATGGCAAATAAATCCACTGTGTACCTGCTTACAGGTGTGCCCATATATTAACTGTGTTAGGTTCAGGCTGCAGTATTTAGTTTTAACACACGTATCCGTCAGCCATTTCACCAGATTATTCCAATGGCAGCATCCAGTCCCTCTCACAGTCCCATGTGGTTTCTAGAGACAGACATTTAGCAAGGAAATGTCTTTTGAATTAACAACTCCTGTGAGCTTCAGTCAAGCAGTTGTTTGATTTTTTACTTAAAGTGACCTGCACATGCCCATGAAAGCGCAGACCATCATTCAGGGTCTGGGTCTGGAACTTTAGTTTCCTTTTCATGGGACTCTCCATTTTCATTTAGTTGCCCGTTTAAATCAGGTGCTGAGGCTACAAAACACCTCCAAGCACTTCTTTTCTTACCAAAAAATCCCTAAAAAAACCCAGATGATGGATAGCACACAATGAATTTTATATGATGAGATTTTGTAGTCACTTTTCAGTCATTTTCTTTTACTTGCAAAGGTAATGCAAAGATCATGACCTTGGTTTTAGAATCATAGAATATCCCAAGTTGGAAGGGACCCATAAGGACCACCGAGTCCAACTCCTGGCTCCACACAGGGCCAGGCCAAATCAGAGCATGTCACAGAACAACACATCTGATTTTTTTAGGACAGAAAAAGGAGCGCATGAGTTTTACATTTATGAAGACTACTAGCTTAATTTCATGAAAGTCAGAATAGCTATCCAAAACTAAGACTTTGGACAAATGAGGTTAATGAAGCATTCCAAAGTACTTAATGTAATTTAAATTTAAATATTCAGTGGGAAAGAAAAAAAAAGTTTCTGCAAATAGCCTGTTAACATGGAAGTTCTAATGCCTGCCAAACTGCAACAGCTTCTTTCTTTCCTTTTTTAAATAAAGCTAGAATGCCATTTGCTCATTTGAGACATTTCTGTCAGTGCCTGGAGAAGGTGAGATGGAGTGATTCAAGTGAAATCCTCTGTGTGTTTTGTCAAATCTACTGCCTACTGATGCTCATCAACCATAGCATTCATTTCACATCTTACGCATTGTGTGATTGGAAAAGGAAAATATTTTCTCTTCTGTTGCCCAATTTAGAGTGCCACGGCATCGCTGTATCACTGAGTATGACACAAACTCCTCTCCAGCAAAGGTAATGAAGTGAGATCATCCACATCATAGTTTTCATGAGTTTAAATCTATATGCCTTATTACTAAGTCAAGCATGCCAGCTATTTGCTGACAACATTATTTAAGCATTATTTAACAAGTTTTAAGGGTCCTGCCAACAGGGTAGACAACATTAAATGGGCATCTTGAAGTGAGAGACTTCCTAGGGATGGGCAGTTAAAAACCAGCACACTTTACAACAGGAATAACATACGTGTCAGTGGCAGAGGAACTAGCTCCTGACTGTCACTGTGAGTCTCAGTTAACATGGGTCACAGTTTATCTACACAGTCATGCCTTCTGATAGCTGTCTCTATCTTTTTTATCTTTGCTGCATCACACTGAGGCAGCACACTGAAAAGTCTACACAAAATTAGTTGCTGGAGAAATAGCTCTTGACAATGACCTACCAGAGAAAATGTATTCATGTTGAAATTCCCAAGCAAAGGACTAAATTGCCCCATTAATACTGATTATTTCTCAATTTTCTCCTACTTTTGGGAAGCCCGTATCTTCAAAGTTTGCTGAAACATAGCAAAAACCCCACTGATAAATCATGGCCATGCATGATTCCTTTCAAAGAGCTCTCTTGCACTCCAGACTGGCTTCATCTAGACTTAAATTGGATGTTACAAACAAAAAATTACGCATTATATTTTAATTGTCTTTCAAACATCTAGTCCTCTTCAGTGATTACCTTCACACACAGTTATTAGAACATTGTGAGGAGCAAAAATCTCCCCTTCCTACATGACAGCCCACACCATGAGACTACCAAGTAATTTTCTGAGTGTCTTCCCTCCATGCAGCACCACCTTCTGCTTCAGCAAGAGCTACTGTGAGCTGTGCCCAGAACAACCTGTGACTCAAGGAAGCTGATGGCTGCTTCTTGCTTTGGTGCAAGAAAGATCATAATTTTCTAGGTAAGAGCAAACAACAAAGCTTGTAGGAAAGGAGAACTGAGCAGCTCCTTCCCTCTTTTAAATTATTTTTTTCTATTTTAGTTGAGCTTAGCTGAGTTGCAAACCCACAGACAGGTTCTTCACTCCCACCAGCCTTGTATTTCTCTCTTCTGCTCCCCTGATGTTCCAGTGAAGATTGAGACAAAGGAAATAGATACAATAGTTTAACTAGACACTGTTTTGCATCCACCTCCTTTCTGAGTCGTGATCTTTGCCTCAGTCATTATGTACAGGCATCTTTGGCCTGGAAAAACAAATCAAAACAAACTTTTTCACTCATTGGCCTGTTTGGGTTTGGGGCTTCTTTTTTACAGTGTAGCAAAGGGTAGAAAGAAGCTTGCAAATGCATGGATTTCTTTTGATCTTCTGAGTATTTATTGTTGCACAGCCTCAGCTTTTCTTCATCTTCAAGAGCTACATCCAACACATTCCTGTACTATACAGAAGGACTTCTCACCACTCCCCCAGCCAGGCTCATGTGTTCTACGGCGCTGTGTTGGATTGTACTTGCCTTCAAATTTTCAATTTGCATCCTCTGGTTAAATTTTAGATCCAGAGAAGAGTTAAAATAACTCTTTAATTAAAGCTCTTCTGCCTTCTTAGTAGATAATTAGTGATGACAATAATTCAGGAACATTAATAGAAATCAGATAATGGTGGCTATGATGATTCTAAGTGCCTCTTAAAGCAGCCACATTTTAAGCTAAAAACACAAAACAAATCCCTCTTTACGGCATTAGGCAGACTTGAACTGTCCCCAAGATGAAATGCACTTTTCATTTTGGATGTATAGTTTCTTCCAAAGCATTAGTGCATTTGGCTGGCTAACCACTACATTCCTCCTACCAAATTATTAATTACACAATCTATCAAAGCAAGTATGTCAGATAAATGGCTTGCCCTGCCTTCTTTGCCTTCTTGCTGTCTAAATCATCTTCCCACTTGTGCAGAAGGATGAACACCACAATATATCATCCTTCACCCTTATCCTGAAAGAATTTGGGGTTTGGTGTTAGTTACTGAAGGACGGGTGGAAGGAGGGAGCTTTTGAGGGAGGCAAGAGGAGTTCTGGTCTCCCCAGTGGTCCTGGACTTACTCTGCAGCTATTACATGAAAAGGTAGTACAGGCTACAGTGCTGTTAAGTATCCTAACCCTAAATTTTCTGGTGGGAGAAAATACTGTAGAGAGTCTGGGAGAGAGGCATATTTGATGTATTGTCATGATACGCATTTCTCTAACTTCCACCTCATTTGACCCCACTGAACTGGTAGAAAAAGCTTTTCAGCAATTGAGTTATCAACAATTTAAAAATAAAAATTGAAACTCTTAGAAAATCACCCTTCTTCTAAAACAAGGTCACCTAATGTCTGGCAATTCGTATTACCTACTTCTTGCTTGAGTAACAAAGCCTTGGCCCGTAGAACTGTCTTTAATTCTTCGGTTATTTGTTCAAAATCATTCAAATCCTACACAACTCAAAGGTAAGTTTAAATCTTTCCCTGCATCCTCAGCCACCAGTTACCCAATTCAATTACCCTGCACCGAGGAAATAAAATTATTCTTTTTATTTGCTATTCTTATTTTTGGCATACTCCTTAGAAAAGAAAGAATTTTCATGTGGCCTCAAAAAAAAAAATCAGAAAAAAGAAAGAGTAAATCCATTATATCTGCAAACATTAAAGTCTCGATAGTTCCTTTTGAGCCAAGGAATAAGTAACGAGTTTACTGCAGCTGAACTTCATCTTTATTAAAGGTGTGGTTTGAAGAGTGGAAAACATAGCCTGTCTTGATTGAAATTCTCTCATCTCACATCAGCTTGGGGTTTTTCTTTCAAATACTGTAAAAAAATGTGTCTTAATAAGTGAAGAATTTTCCAAGTGCTTTCTCTTCATACACTGGAATGAGCCCAGAGTCACTCTTTTCCAGCCCTATGTCCTGCTGTGCCCACAGATCAGCCCTGAAGAGGTGACCACCTTGCAGCCAATATGTTGACTTCACCTAACGAACCTGGTCCCCAGTCGTGACAGTAAAACTGACATAACTGTGTATCTCATTGGTCCTGAACTCTTCTCTGTCACAATGACCTACTGGTCAAAATAGACATGTCTCCTTTGCAGGCACCTGGGTGCTAACTTATGCCTTTGAGCAGTACAGATCTGGGCTTTTATGTTTCTTTTGCTTTGATACCCTTCTGGCACACAATCTGTATCAATCTAGCATTTTCACTTCAAATCTCAGACGTGAGAAAATGAAGCACTTGCAATGTCTCCAAAAGCTGCAATGAGATGTGATAATGGTGTTTCTACATAGGAGCTGATGATTTTCCCTTGCCACAGTGAAAATTATGACAGTGTATGAAATCATCTCTCTGACTGACAGTTCAAAACATTTCCAAAAGTGCTAGTATGGACACAGATATGTGTTCTTTGGGATCAAATGTTTCTAGATGGAGCGTTTTTGACATAATTTTTCATGGAAAAGTACCCAACATGTAAGGAACAGCAAGAACATGGAATTTGTTAGAGTAAATCTTGCAGATTATTCAAGGTTTTTGTGTTATGCTTCTTGATAGCCAAAGTTTTAAAAAGTGTTTTCTTTTAAAAATTTAAATGTTTCTATTGATTGGAATAAGATGATACAGGCAGCTTATATTTTACCTGTATACCTTTGTTATCAGATGACCCCACATCAGGACCACATTTTTATGTACCGGTGACATCAGTGAAAAAAGAAACAGATTCTAAAGAGAGCAAGTTTAGGCTTCAGAGCCTTGAAAAGCTCTGTAAAGCTGTCTCTACCCAAAAATGAAGTCATATTTCAGGCACACTCCATTCATTAATGTTTTCTACTGGCTAATGGAAGCTGTTCAACATAGAAACTGATTTCTTTCTCTGTGTATAAGATCACTATGCATTTTCTAGAGATGCGGTAGGTCTAACATAGGAGAGTGCGTTCCAGTTCTGGATGCAGACACATGAAAGTAGGTATGATGATATTTTCTATACATCTCCAGATAAGCAGTACTCAAGGCTGCATAGCCTTTTCTGATCTATATTTAAGAGGGAAGTATTGTTTTCCAAGTGGAAGACCTATAATCCATATATCTACTTTCTGTCTTTGAAGAAACTGGATGTGTGCAGACTCAGAAAAAAAGTATGCTCACATAATTATTTTGTCAGGTTAATTTGATCCATCCCTACATGAGATTTCAGTTTGTATTATATTACTTTGACAAAGATACTTCATCTGTAGGGTGAAATTAACAACTGCATTATAATCTCTGCCAGACTGAAATGGTGGAAGTGATGGATTCTGAGTTTGAAGCCACTATGACTTTAAAGTTAGGAACTCTGATGGTTTGTCTGGCATGTGACTAAATTCGCTATCTTGTTGTTAAATGATTTTTGCTATTGAAATGTAAGGATGTTGCCATATGCATATTTTGCATTTTAGTATGCTTTCGGGTTTGGGGGTAGTATTCAAGTGTTGTCCTTACATATGCAAGTTGTTCAAAGTTGAGTTTATTTAATTTTTAAAAAAATATCTGTAAGCATTGTTACTCATCTTAGTATTTTCTTTTGACTCCTGGAAGAACTGATTGCTTTCTTCCATTAAATATTGACCAGAAAAGCATCTGCAATTATAATTACCTAATATCCTTTCTCCAGAATGGATACTTATAATTTTTCTTTTTTTTAAATAATCCTATTCCTGCTACACAGTTGCTCTGACTTCATGGAGTCAACTACAGCCCTTTGCATTCCTTCATCATCATTTTGGGAGCTTGCTGCACCATACCTAGCAATAGCATTTTACAATGTTCCTGCGCTATGTCTTTTGGTTCAGGAGTCGGGTAAACTCCTACTGCCACTGATAATTACTGCCTAAGAAGAGTGCTAGGGCAGTGCAGAGGGACAATAAAAGATTTGTTTGCTTCCAGTACAAGGCCTTTAGAGGTATTTTTATATCTTGTCCCTGGGAAATGGAGTGGTAATGGCTTTTGGTTGATCTAGAAGGGAATATAACAGGATCATAAGCAGCTCAAGTTTTTAATTCCTATTATTCCTTTCTAATCTTTACTTTCACATGGAAGTCCCTGGAGAGTCTGAGTTCTGATCTTCTTTGCTGAGCCACTGTTTGTAAGGACAAGGAGCTGATTTTGACACATACCTAAAGCAAACAAGGGACCCCCCAGATAGCAGTATGCCCAGAGCTCTCAGGGCCTTTTCAAAGCTCAATGGAAAGGTGGATGTTCATGTGTACATAGGTGGAGCACAGATATCTGACAACTCACGTCAACTTTCTGTGGTGGTTTGACCCTGACTGGAGGCCAGACTCCCACCAAAGTCACTCTATCACTCCCCTCAACTGGATGTGGAGAAAATATCTGTTGAGAAGCTTTGGAGTTGAGATAAGACAGGGAGAGATCATTCTGCAATCTGTGTCATGGGCAAAACAGACTCAGGACAGAAGAAAGTCAAGAAATCTCTCTAATTTATTACACTACACTACAGAAACACACAGAAAACCAGAGTCAGATAATAAGAAGTACAAACAGCTCTTAAAACACCACACACCACCCCCACCCCTACCCCTCCCTTTCTTTGCAAACTTCACTTTATTCATGATTTTCTCCTCTGGGCTTAGTTTTGCCCAGAAGGAAACCAGTTTGTGTGCTCCCAGGCTGTTCCATGCTGTAAGGCAAAGGACAGCAAAGTGTAATGAGAATTGCTTTGAAGGTGTACTCTCAGCCCAAACAAAACCTTTAACACAGAAGTATCCTGTAGAAGCCCTCTGAAAAATGGGACATTTCAGGACAGGAGCATCACTGAGGCTTGGTGCCCTTTGGCACCGGTTCCATGAATCCGTAGCTGGGGTGGTCCATATCTTTTCCAGATATATCTGGATATTGCCTCACTTAACTGAAAAATGTTTTCTGTATTGGGGTCTGACACCCTCCCCCCTCGGCCTCCCCCCAGGAGGCCAATGGCCTTCTTTGGGGATTGGGGATCTGGAATTTGGACAGTACAGCATCTAACAAATAAAGAAAAAAACCCTGAAAGCTGAACCCAAATATTAGGACTGTCTCCTATAAACCAGCATTTCATATAATCTAAAAATTTCAGAACCAGAATATACATATTTTATATTTCAAGTTCAGAAATATACAGGCAGCACATTCTGAAAAGAAAAATTTTCATGGGTCTCTTGCTGACTTACTGGGCATCGCTGACTACAGTCTGCTGGTGGCAGTGCTTAATTGGCTACTTCTGCCTCTTGTGCCTGCTTCCCTTCTCTCATACAAACACAGCATTAGCCTTTTGCAGATAATTTGAAATGCTTATTCTTTTGGACCAGAGCAGGTGAAACTCTCATATTCACTTCTCCACAGTTTAGCAGGCTGTCATATTAAAAAATGAAAATAATAATAATAAAAAAAAAAAACCCACAATCACAGAAATTAAAGCATTGGCATTGCGTTCCTTAAATAAATTACAATACACCCAACTTTTCAAAAATAAATAAAATGAAAACAGCTCACCATATGGGACTCTGTCAAGCTCTGTGCCTGTGGGTGTAGGCTAATCATCACAAAACACCTCTTTGTAGCTGAATGTTTTTATTTTTAAAACATATAAAGGCAAAATAACAATAATAATAATAATGAAAGGAATAGCTCAGTATTTTCCACATTTAGTGCTTCCTATGCAGCAGATGCATATGAACCCAGAATAATATGGGCAAGAGTGCATACATCCTCCTTCTGTCCGCCCACAAATACAAGCGTAATTTTAGCCCAAATTATGAGTTTTAAAGATTTTTCTGCCAGCTTTTCTGAGTTTAATTTCAGAACATTATCTAGGCTGAATAATAAGGGGAAGAGAAGACCCCTGATAACATATAGACCACAACTTCTGCTTAAATTGCATTGCATCTTTCAGACGAACTACCCTTCGGATAGAAAGTTTTAAAGGATGGAGAATCCTGCATTTTTCTAGGTAAATTGGTACAGTGTTTTTTACTCTTGCTACTAAATTGCATGTAATTTCTTCTCTGAATTTGTCTAAATTCAATTTCCAGGCATTGGATTTTATTATCCTTATTTTACTAAATTAAAGAAGTCATTATAGGAAGTCTTCTCTCCACAGAGGTACTTTTGAAGGCCATGATCACATCACGTGTTAGACTAATTAACTACCCTGAGTCTCTTAATTCTCTCTAGACCTCAAATCAAGTTTGTAGCTCTTCCCTGAATTTTTCAAATCTTTCAGCATCCTTTCCCAAAGCATGGGTAATATCAGACATGCCCCCCAACCCACAGGAGCCTCACCATGATGACACAGGACTGTCACATCCCTATCCCTTCCTAGTATTCCTCAGCTCAAACACCAGAGGATTGTGTTCACCTTTGTGGCTTCCAAATTGCAGTGGGTTTTGAATGCAAATTTCCTGGCTCCTAGATATTTGACTTTGTATTTAGATATGTGAAAATGCATTTCATTCTGATAAAACCGCATAATTGCTTTGTCCTCAGCAACATATAATATTTTACCAGTTTTTGTGTGATCTAATGTTTTTTTCTGATAAGGACATTTGCCATTGCTTCCAGATCACATTTGGGTTGAAAAGCACTAACCTGAGGAACCAAGGAACATGTATGCATGAAAGGATTATATTATTTGAAGATAATGAAGCATTTTTAAGTTGTACAATGAAGACTGACAACTTCTTTGCTTTGTGAAACAATATACAAAACCAAACTATGTGGAGATGTTCAAAGTTGATAGGAAACAAAATTCTAGTTTTAGTTGAAAACAGAATCTCATTTATTTGGCAAGAATAAGTTCCCTACATAAATTGGAAGGGGCTTTGGGCAACCTGATCTAGTGAGAGGTTTTCCTACCCAAGGCAGGAAGGTTGGAGCTTGATGATTTAAAGGTCCCTCCAGCCCGAACCATTCTAGTATTCTATGATTCTATGAAACCCATGTGGGTTTGCAGCAGTTGTGCTCCCACCCCTTGCTTTATTTCAAGGAATACTCCCATGTACCACATATACAGCTCCGCTCACATACCACACCTTTATTGTCAAATTTTTATAATTTTCCTGAAAATTTTTCTTCAGCAGTGAGCCTGAAAAGTTTAAACACTCTTAATTCCCTGCATTTGTCTGGATTTTACTTGTGGTGTTTATTTCAGGGTTGTATTTTAACTTCCTGTATCTTTAAGACAAGGTATCCTGCAAAGGTTATCAGGAAACCTAACTCCGGCACAAACAGCAAACGCAAGGCTTACCATGGGCCCTGCTTGGCACTGGTTCTGACTCACTTTTCCAGTCCTAAATACATAAAACACTCACTCTAAACCAACAACTTAAGTGGATGAAAAGCCATTATTTTAAAACTGTTTTAGTCTGAACTTGTTCCTGCAAATTTGTTTGCTTCAGTCTCAGAAGACCTAGAACCTAAAAGCAATCAGTTAAATATCAGACACCTAACGGGAGTGGGGTTTGGTTCTCCTTTTGGAAGGACCATGTGCTAAGACTGCCAGCAAACATATCTGGGTCTGGGCTGCATCCCAGCTGCCGCATCAGTCCTGCCTCCAGGGTCTCGTCACAGAAGCTGGGGCTGGAGATCAGGGAGCCAGAAAGAGCCAAGTCTGATTTCACTACTCACCTGGGGGGTTTTGAGCAGGATGTTTTGGAAGAAGACTATTTTCTCCCTGTAAATGGAACATGAATTTTATCTGCAAATCTCAGTGATAAAATGTTAGTGGAATCCACAATGCCACTTCCAGAGTCATTTCTTGGAATACGGTTATGCTTTAAGAGCATTTACAAGGTTACCTTGTCTGCTAATTTGGGGATTCAGCGTAGTTACTTCAAATATATAAACAATGCATTTGAAAAACGCATGTGACAGATTTTCTGTAGATTAATGAATATAATCACAAGGAATAAATTAAATGAAGTCTTCCAGAGAGAGTAAATTCACTTAACAATCTGGAGAAAGGGTAATTTATATCTAAATATAACTCTGCTAAGGATGAGCATCCATGAACCCACTGCTTTTTTTCATTCTGGAAAAGAGTTTCCTCCCATTCAGCTTTCTTAGAGGCTTTGCTTTCCTTCACAAAATAGCAGACTGACAAGAAAGTATTACAGAAGGAGTTTTTAAGACTGTCAGGATGACAGGTTTCTTCCTTCGCTATAGTGACCCGACTCGCTACTGGCTGAGAAATAAGCATTCTCAACCACACTTTACAGTTTTCTGTGAGAGGGAAGGTAAAGTTGCTTTATCCAATAAAATAAAAGTTCAGTTGGGCCCCAGTCTGAACTGATTAAGATTGTATACCCCAAGGAAGCAGCTGAATGCTCAGTCAGGGCAAACAGATTATTTTTTTTAATTTGCCATGCGTAAGTGGAGGGACAACATGCTCAGATGTTACTCTGTACACACATGTAGCCCAAACATTCTTTCTAATAGACATATGCTGTCATGTCTTGATTCCTGACAAATCAAGGGGCACGTGAAAGACAGGCAGCTCAACTTTTTCTATTATTGGTGGTTTTTAAAAACAATTAAAGATTTTTTTTCTCAAGTAGACTAGAAAGAATCTTGAGATCATTTGAAAATTTCCCAGGCTAGGGACAGTCTCCTGTCCTGAGTCTTATTAGAAACATGTCGTCATTTCCTTTGACCTTAATGAAAGCAGAGTAATCATTTTATGAGGCAGAGCTACATCTCTCCAGCATACTTGCATAATAATCAACTGCAGCAAATTTTCAGTAATGTCAGGGCAGCAGAGCTGCAGAACATACCAAACCATAGTAGATAGGCTATATGCTCATTTGTCATGTTTCTCTAATGAACTAGCTCAACTGCTTCTATTGAAGATGTCTGAATCAGAAAGAAATCTCTTGGGTTTTTTAGAAACCAGTTATTCTTACAGCTGTTACTCGTAACTACTGTTCCACTTATATCAATATAATAGGATAAATGCAAAGTAAGTCCTGACACAGTTACCAGGAAAGCATTCCTTATTTATTCAGTTGTAAAAATAAATACAGACACTCTCTTGATAATTGTTACAAATATAACATCATGTTAATGACATCTATTGAGGATGAGCTACAATGAAGTTTGTTTGAGAATCTAGGCGATCCTGCTCAGGTAAGGTGGTTGGATTAGATGACTTTTGGAGGTCCCTTCCAACTCCTAACATTCTGTGATTCTGTGAATATTTCCAACATCATATAGAACTGTGGATTTCAGAAACGATTTTTCCTTTTATGATGCTATCATCAGCCTTGTGTGTAATTAGCTTTCTAATAGTCTTTTTAGAAAGCTGATAGGTCTAATCAAACCTTGCATAATTTCTGTTTATCGTTTAGGCAAGCTAGCAAGTCTCCACCAAAGGAAAACAACTCTGGTAAATAGTACACCTCAGCTCATTACTGAAAGTTGTAGGCTGATTCTCTGATGAAATTGCTAACAATATTAGTGGTGACTAGAAAGTTATTCATATGCAAAAATAAATAGTAAAATTCTTTAGATTTATATTTATTAACATTTCATCTGATTTTATAGCAAAGTAACAGTACAATTACTAAGTTGATTCATCAATTCCTAATTATTATTCCTCCTAACATTGCCACCAGTTACTACTGAAGCATTTTTGCACTTCAGTGAGATGAGGCAACCAAAAATATGAATGTATAACAGGCATTATTAATTTTTTAATGGTAAAATTCAAGTTTTGTTAAACCAAACTAGATTTGACTATGGGAAGTTTAGAAATCGGCAAAATTCTTAAAGAAATATAAATACTCCTGAACATGAAGCACACAGGAAACAATGTTCTTGCCAGCAGACAGATATAATCATCTGTCTCATCGGCAAGAACATTGGTTAAAAACAGAGTCTTTGCTTAATGGCTCCATCCCGCTTCCCTTCAGCTGCTGCATCTCCAGAGGGAATTCTGCACAGGGATAGCCACAGACCTACACTCTCTCCCCAAAATGCAGCCAGATGCTTGAGCTGCTGCAGCAAAGCCTACAGCCCTCTTGTCCTGTGTCTGATATTGCTCTGACCATCACAGTTTCGGATGCTGTGTGGTATTCGCTATTAAGATAGCCTGCAAGTACACATGAGTGGAGATTAGGTTATTATTTATGCTTTCTTTAATTGTATCAAAATGCTCTTAAGGCTAATACACAGGTAGACATCTATTGAATTCAGTTCCAGCATCTTGAATAAACATTTTTTCAAAGCATTTTGGTGGGTGAAGGAGTATAACCAAACAAATGTTATGTTTGCGGGAGTGGGTGAGAGACTGTTCCACGTGTGCTCACTATTTTATTTTGGCTTTAATAAAATTCAATTTGAAATTCTATCTGCATATGAGATTTTATTTCAGACTACATGCTGTTGGGAACAAGACTACATGGAGTTAAGAAACAAGGTACAGGACTCTCCAGCTTCTTGCAGTGGGGGATGGGGTTGGGGGAAGAGCAGGGGTGGCAGAGCATTTTCTTAGTCATACAATCTATAAACTAAAGCAGAACTTTACATATCTTAAAGTGATAACTAAAAACACTTCTAAATGACAATGCATCTGATTTTATCAAGAACTAGAGTGCAGACTTTTTTTCTCATTAATACAAGGAAAAAAAAAAGGTGGTTTAATGTTTAGGATACAGTAGTGAAATTCATAACACCCAGTGCATTTATCTTCCTTGGTAAGCAGTCTGGTACATCGCTAATGCTAATGTAAATGCTTCCTGCAAACTCATTCCATTCCAAAGTTCCTATGCAATCAGGGAGAAAATAACTACATGATAAAATAGTATTTATCCCTACAATCATGCCTATTGTGAATTTCAGTGAGGTCACAGGAAATCACACAATATCTCTGTCTGTTCCTTGAAGTGTAAAATCAGCAAAACACCTGTTGATCCACCTGAAATTTGGATTTGAAACACACAAACCTGGAAAGAAGATGCTTCAAAAACACAAATCCAGATAAGATGTCCTGAGCCTTAAACGCTGTCTAGATGATGTGTTCCCATTCAATATATTCATCAACGACATGGATAAGGGATCTGAGTGCACCATCAGCAAGTTTGCTGAAGACACAAAAGTGGGAGGAACATCTGACACACCAGAAGGCTGCGCTGCCATTCAGTGAGACCTGAACAGTCTGGAGAATTGGGCAGAGACAAAATTAATGAAATACAATAAAGACAAATGTAGAGTTTTGCATCTGTGGAAGAACAAGAACAACCCCATGTACCAGTATAGGTTGGGGATAGACCTGTTGGAGAGCAGTGTAGGTGAGAGGGACCTGGGGGTCCTGTTGGACAGCAGGATGACCATGAGTCAGCAGTGTGCCCTCGTGGTCAAGAATGCCAATGGCATCCTGGGGTGTATTGGAAAGGGGGGTGGCTAGTAGGTCAAGAGAGGTCCTTCTTCCCCTCTACTCTGCCCTCGTGAGACTTCATCTGGAATATTCTGTCCAGTTCTGAGCCCCTCAGTTCAAGGACAGGGAAGTCCTTGAAAGAGTCCAGAGCAGGGCCACAAAGATGATTAGGGAAGTGGAACATCTCCCTTATGAGGACAGGCTGAGGGAGCTGGGTCTCTTCAGCTTGGAGAAGAGGAGACTGAGGGGTGACCTCATTAATGTTTATAAATATGTTAAGGATGAGTGTCAGGAGGATGAAGCCAGGTTTTTCTCAGTGATGGCCAGTGGTAGGACAAGGGGCAATGGGTCCAAGTTGGAACATAGGAAGTTTCATGTGAATGTAAGGAAAAACTTTTTCACTATGAGGGTGACAGAGCACTGGAACAGGCTGCCCAGAGAGGTTGTGGAGTCTGCTTGTCTGGGGGCATCCAAAACCCCCCTAGACACATTCCTATGTGGCTTAATCTAGGTGATCCTGCTCTGGCAGAAGAGTTTGAACAAGATGATCTTTTCAGTTCCCTTCCAACCCCTAATGTTCTGTGATACTGTGATTCTGTTCCCCACTTATCAAACCAACCAGACTCCTCTCACTGTAAGTTTTATATTGGACTTCTACCACCTTCTTAGCTGTGACATTTTCTGTTTGTTATTTTTTACCCCTGGTTTCCCATCCCCACCCTATTTATCACTGCTGTTGGGGTTTGGTTTTGTTTTTTTTTTTTCAGGAGGCAGACACGACTCCTCCCTTAAAGCCATTTCCTGATTATTTTAAAATCTTGTTTTTCAACAGATTCTGAAAAATTATGGAGAAGAAGAGGAATGAAATTTGAAGTTTTGTATGTTATTTCTATGTTCTACAAACATATACAAAAGGTAGGGAAAGCATTGTCTTTCTGAATGAGTTAGTTTAAAATTTGATCTTCAAATATACCACTGCTGGACCTTATTCACTAACAAGTTTCTAACACTTCTATTTTTGAAAGAAATATTAATTCTCAGATACTTTGTGATAATTTAAATAAAGTGTCCTTGGGAATGCCAAGTATATCTTTGTACGTCAAAAACTCCTAACCAGAACATAATTAACAAAAAGTCCTTATTAGCTCAAGAGATAAATAAACCAGCCAAGTATGACTTGAACAACTGAAGATGTAAAAACCAGATGTTTGTTATGGGATATGTAGCTCATACTCAGAAGATACATAGAACAAGGACACCAATATAATGTTCTGCATCACTAAATTTGCTTATAAGGAATTGAGAGGTGCCTGCCTGAAACAAGGTGGTCATCCTTGGGCTGATAGCCTCCTTTACGGCCCCCACACTGAGTTTTTTCTGAGTACATAGCTTAATCATCAAGGGCCTGATTTCAGGTCTGAGAAAGACAAAATAATTGCCAATTCTGTGACATAGCTGCCTGGAGTGAACTTTAGGTTTCGCAATGAAGGTTTTTGAACTGTAGTTTAACAATACAGACTAAACAGTGTAAACTTTAATGTGCACGCATCACCCAGGGAATCCCAGCTGGGGTTGCAAGGCCTTGCAGTTCCCAAGAAAAACTTGCTTTTTGTTTCCTCTTTTTTTTTTTTTTCCTCAGATAGAAACACTAATTGCACTGAAGAAGCAAGGAGTACTCTTTTAGCACTGTCTTAATCAGCAATTTTTAGAAACTGTACTGGAATAAAAAAGGTAGAAAAATAGTCATGGATTGAAACTAATATTTTTCTTCTTTTGTCATGAAATCGTAGGATTGGGTGGTGTGCCTATCCATCACAGTGGTCTGGCTTTCTCTGCACCTTCCCCCCTCCCCTCCTCTGCACCTGCAGTTCAGACAGCTCTGCAAGACTGGGACAATTTTCCCATACACCCTATTAAATGTAGTGTTACTAAGATGCGGTCGCAGCACTGGTATACTATAACTCCATATACAGTCTGGCCATGATGTATACATATGTATATGTGTGCTTGTGAGTGTGTGTGTGTACCTGCATAGAGAAAAGCTGTATATAACTGCACAATTTGTGCCACAGACATTATCTGTTTAGCTGTGTCTGTCTGCACGACAGACACTCTGTCTGAGTAAATACACTCTCTGAGCATGAATTAAGTTACCCTCAGTATGAAAAGCAATTTATTGATCCAATCCCTGATAGATTTCCTTTTCACTCAATTTTTACCTACTGTTAGCAAACCGTAGAACTTTAAAAGGAATATTCAATAAGTGCTGTTCCTATTGGGTGCCATGTATCTGCAAAAGCTAGAGCTTTAAAAGCATCTCAACTTGTCAGAGGACACCAATTCAGGAAAAGATAAAGGAGAAGGAAAGGAAAAGGGGAAAAAAAGGGAAGAGAAGAGAAGAGAAGAGAAGAGAAGAGAAGAGAAGAGAAGAGAAGAGAAGAGAAGAGAAGAGAAGAGAAGAGAAGAGAAAAGAAAAGAAAAGAAAAGAAAAGAAAAGAAAAGAAAAGAAAAGAAAAGAAAAGAAAAGAAAAGAAAAGAAAAGAAAAGAAAAGAAAAGAAAAGAAAAGAAAAGAAAAGAAAAGAAGGCAAAAAGTCAAATGAAAGAGAGCTGTAGCTTGTGTCTTTGGGGATATCAGGAAAGATAAATTTCAAACCTTACTTTTTCTGAGTCAGATGAGGGAAATTAATTTATGTATCTCATCCCACTTCTTCACCAAGAAGCTGTAAGCCTCTTATTTCCTATACTTCATAAAAAAGGATATGCTTCAATCACTGGAAAAAACACCAAAAAAAAACCTGAAATATCAGAAATATTTCCAGCTGACATTCATTGAATTGTATAACTACTGTTGGCAATTTTTTTTGGAAGAAGTATTCTTCAACAGAAGGAAATATTCTTCAAATGAACCCAGCCTCTATTTATTATGAAAATCTGTTTATGAAGTTTTCCTTACACCAGGAAGATTCTTACTTTCTGTTTGCTTTTAAAACAAGGCTAACACACTTTTGAAAGCTTTCGTGTTTTCCTAGTGAGGTGTATTATGTTTTGGAGGAGAATCTCACTTCTCCTGTTTACATCTACTTTTTTCCCCTTGTTGCCTGTCTCCAGGTGTAATTTTCTTCAGCACTGATAAGTTTTCCTGTTCTCTCTTGATGATACTTTCAAGCAAGACAGACGGTGGCTAGAACTTGTAATCTTGTGTGGCAGGTTAGACTTATGCCTTGGTTTTGCAATGGGATCTGACAACATGCATCCTCCTCTGTAGGGACCGGCTTTGGCATGGTGGTACCGGTGTTGTGCCATTCATAGTGCCTCTTGTATTACCTGAGAGCAACCATTTGGCATCCCTCTGCATAGCTTTCTTTGCTTTCGTGTCAGTAAAACGGACAATAACAACTTTCTTTTCACTTTTCTTTATTGCTTTATTGTATTATTGCTGCCTTAGTAATGCCAATTGAGTGATATTGGCAGCTGTCTTCCCACTAATGCCAAAATGCTAACTGGTTGCTGCCACAAGACAGTGCAGTGTTTGAATTCCCAGGATGTACCACTCTTACACCAAATGCAAAGACTTCTGTTAAGGCTAATGCAACTTTTTAATAAAAAAGGTCAGTCATTAATGATAAATGGCTCCAAGTGTACATTAAGCATTGTATAACTGTACAAAGAGAGATATGCAGTGTTTCGTGACCTCGAATACTCAGATGTCCTCAATATTTACAATGAATTACATTCTTCCACAATAACAGTAAAACAAGGAAGTTTATTTTGTCATGCTCAGATTTCATAAAATAACATATTTGAATATAACTTCCCTATCCTCAGTAAAACAAGCAAGCTTTTGTGTGCTCCAGTACTAACAAAAAACGCAGATCCTGAAGAGCATCTTAAATATACTGAGATGAATAAATGATTGTATGATTTTAATATGATTTAATACATGACACAGCAAAAGATATAAGGCAGCATTTCCCAGAATTTCGTCAGTGAAGTCGGAGTCGCCAGAGGAGACACTTGCTATGAAAATTATACTATAGCCTTTGGCAAATGGTAAAGATAAATTAAGTGAGGCAACAAAAAACTGGGAACAGAGTATGTTTGATGGATCATAACAAGAGTTGAAGTTAAAGAATGACACATAGAAGGGAAGATTTCAGAGTACCTAGAAATCGAAAGTTCATACTAAAAGGAATAGACTGATAGGTAGGAATTTAATTCCCAGTTCTGCCCTTGACTTGCAACATGATCTCGAGTTAGTGTTTTGACTTCTCTGTCAGGTCTGAAATAATGGTGTGCAAGTTTTCTTGCAGTAAATGCACAAAAAAAAAAAAAAAAAATCCTTCCATTGAAAGGTCAGGTTTGTTGGCTTTTTTCCACTGGAAACAAATAAACACCCAACCACCAATTTTTTAAAGTAACAAAAATACTGAAAACTTTTAAAAAGTTAAAAATTCCATATGGAATTCTTCACTTGCTTTTCCCATCAACAATTTTCAAGGAATATTTTCAAGGAATGCAAGCACTTTCCACAAAAATGCTTGTCAAGAACTACATTTTCCCAACAAAATTGTTTCCGTAGAAAAATGTAGAGCAAATCTGTCCAACCAACATCCTTACATGCCTACTCATCTATGTACCATGAAACAAGAGTTTTGAGTGCCAAGGTGGATGTGGCTTTCAGCTAACCAGATAGAATGACACAGACCAGGCAGTTCTGGACTGTGTGACATGCTCCCTGCTGAGAGTCACCTCCACCTGTCTGCAGTCTCTTCTCAGCAGCATGACCTAGCCTCAGACACACGCGTGACATACCTTCTAAGAACATAAAGTGCTAAACCAATTTCCTCTTAGCAACAAGACAGCCCATGATTCTTTCAACAACTTTCAATTCTCTTAATCTTTTTGCTTTGAATTAGTCTGAATGATCATTTCCTATGCAGCTCCTACTACCTCATGTATAAACTGGCAAAGTAGTGACAGAGTATGTCTGCTCAGCTGACAAGATGATGGAATTATTTCTGGATTCATTCAGACTGTAGCACATATAAAGACATACATCTGATAGGGATGTGTCGAATGCTCCACAGTATCCATAGGATGAATTGGCATAGCTTGGAAGAAAATGCATACAAGGCACAGACAATAGATCCCAGAGCCTGTGACGGAGTCCTTTACCATAAAGAATATAAGTCATAGTCATGGGATAAGCAAAGAGTAAACACTGAAGGCCAGCACACAGAATTAGTCTTGTTCAACACATAGTTCATAGGAGCTCCAGTGTCTTTGAAATGCCTTTCTTAATCCCTCATTTCCTGATGAAGCCAATGAAATGCTGCTAACTTCCCAGTTTCAGCACAGATCTGCTTCCCCTTCAAAGTGAAGTCCTTGGTTCTTTTTCTTTCCAGCTTCCTGGATGTTTGCATGGCACAGAGTTAGGGGGTTTTTTAGTAATGCACTACTGGGTTTTGGTGTTAGTTGTTCACACATCCCTCCTGAGGAAATGTGTATTTATCAAACAATTGGTTTGGCTTTGAGCTAAAATTGCAGCTGCCTTAATATTTTCCCAGCTTCACAGAGACTGAAGTTAGTTACTGCGAAAGAGAAGACAGATAGGGAGCGTTCCCAACTTTCACACTGGTTTTACACCCTTGGTACACAAATAAAACATAGATGTTAATTTATAACACCTTTAAAGTCATTCTGATTGTTGTCTCATTGTACTCATTATTTCTTCTACTGGACCCATCCTAGATAAACTCTTATTTCATGGCCACAACTACAGAGTTTTCTCACACAGAAAATCCCAGATGATGGTGCCCTGGATTCCAGTCTGTCTTGAATACTCATGTACAGGCAAGAGGGTATGAATTGCTTCATTTTTGATTTAATATTTCACACTTTGAGAAGATACAAACAGAAGAAATTATAAAGCAGTGATGAAAGATTAAATCATGAGAAAAGATTAAATCATGAGAAAAGGTTAAATCTTTAATAGCTCTATGTAAACTGTGTATATTAACTAGTCTAGAGCAATTATATTTATTAGAAATAGCACAAGTTTGTGCTGATGGCTTCTTAAATACTGTCACCAAATGTAACCCCTGATTACTGGATAATAAGCTTTCAAGGAAATTACTGAAAGGGCACAAGTCCCATCAAGTATCTCTGACCCCACCGATTACCCCTGAAAACTGAAATAAGAGGTTCTTCCCACACTGCTCCTTTGAAAACCCTGCATGACGAATAGATCAAGAGCTCCACATTCTGTGATACACAAACATGTGTTCTTTAAAAATAAATGTTTATTATTAACATTAGTAGCCTTTTTAAGTTAAGCTTTTTCTGAACAATCTACTGTATCAGAATATTACTTGGATATGTCTATGCAGAATAGAATAAGGCATGATGAAATATTGACAATATTATCTATTCTTTTACTATTAAAAATTACATTTATAAAGCAATATAATACATAATGTATAACATAGTAAATTAATATATTAATGAATATTGCTATTTTTTAATAGACTTTTATGCAAAGGCATTATTTAAAAGAGAAAATGAAGGCTTTTACATACATATAATTGGCTATTCATGCTATTTGAATGCATGGGAATTTTTCACCATGAGGACTCTAGTCTAGAAATGGATAATACTGAGTTTTCAGAAGTAGCCCTGCAATATGCCTCTTAACTTGTTAGCAAAGCTGAACACCTCAATTCAACACTGGATGCCTCCCTTATGAATTGCAAACCAATGTCCATAGAAAGGGCTGTATGGAGGCTTTCTTAGGACCTATTTACAGGTACCCCTGCTCCCCATCATCTTTCATATTGGGCCTGCTCTCCCACTTATTCACTGACCTTGGTGTCTGCAAAGTTTCTTACATCTTCTCAGTCCCTTCTCTGCTGGCAAAAAGTGGGTGCTTGCAATATTTTTTTTCTCTTAAATGTTATTCACAGAGGCACTATGACCATAGCTGATTGGCTTGGCTTTGGTCAGCATTGCATCCAGCTTTGAGCCCAGCTGGTATTTACTCTGTTTGGTCTTAGGAAAGCTTCTAGCTGATTCTTACAGAAGTTTTTAGTTCTGCTCTGAGGGCACAGCTTAATCTATCACTACTGATACTTCTTTTGCATTTTGGTAGAGGTTGTAAAGTAACATTTCTGAAAAAAAAACCCAAAACCCACCACCAAAACCACCCCTGCTTTATGATACAACCTTTTTTCCCATATTAGCCACTCTTTAACCCATTTAAAAATGGTTAACTTATGTAATATGGCTTCTACTGGATCCTGGGATACAAGTCAGGATCAAAGAATATTTTCCAAATAAAGTCAGAGAAATTTTGCTTTTATAATGTGATGGATAGAACATCACCTGGATACACGACTTAAAATTATTATGACTTTAAAATATAACATAGTAAATAAAGACCAGCAAAACAAGGAAAGATGTGATATAGACAATTTTCAAAATTTATGAGTACGCAAATCATAGTTGAAAAGGAAAATACATGTAAAAACTTTTAGATTTAATTTATAGTTGTTCTCCAAATATATAATATATATATGTAAATTATGAAGGAAGAAAACCTTAGTTCAGAGGTTAAATTTCAAATATTGGGGAGTATGCAAAGATGGAAAACCTTGGTCTGAACATAGTTTCAATGTCAGAGAAGTAACATGTTGGAATAAACAAACATGTAGTTACAACTAACAAAATTAATATTTTTAGAGAAAGTAAATCCCTATATATTGTAAAACCCCATAAATACATAAAGATAAGATCCTCAAACTACCTTTGTGGTTTCTATCCTGTCTTATTTATTAATTCTGAAACATTTAATGTCGGATGTTTCCCTATCACATCATTTCCTTACTACTGTAACTAGAATTAAGTCAAAGGTATTCTCCCTATGATTTCTCACATTTGCTAAGCTTCTACTAATTTTCTCACTGAATGTATTTTATACTATTTTACATAATCTTATAACATTTAACACCTACAGACTGACTGAATGAATAGTAGCAGAAGTACAGCAGCCACAAACACAGAGAGTGCAGTCCGCTCTGAACATCTGCTCAGGAAGCTCTGTATTAACACAGTTGATAGAGAAACACTGCCCTTCATGAGATCATCCTTTTGTAGTTGCTTCTTTATGTTCTCTATGGTATTTGCACCTTGATCTCTTTATTGATCTCTTTTTCTATGAAAGAAGTACTTTCATAGACCTATGGAACTGCACAGTATGCAAAGTACAGCGCCAATATATCGCTCTCAGATTGTATTAATTTGGGGGTGTTTGCATGGAATAAATTGTACTGACAGAGGTTCTTTGGAGGAGCTACAAAGAGGTTTTCCAGTCATTTTGTACTCAAGTGAATACACAGTATCCTTGCTGTGCCAAAAGATAACAGACCGAAGTACACTAAATCATAATGTTTGCATTTACAGTTAAGGACATAATATTGCAGTGGCACAACTAAAGGCAATAAGATATACAGATTTCTACCAAAAAAAAAAGAGTTCTACAGACCAAAATGTCATTACTCCTGCCATGACATCAGGATCCAGGATTTGCTCTCCTGGGAGATTCTTCAAATGCTTCTGAAAGGGTCTATGCTTCCTTTTATAAAAAAAACAAAACTGAACACAACACAGAAGGAAGGTAATCAGAGCAGTTAATCCAATAACTCCATGTTTTGTCTTTTTCAATTAACATTCCATATCTAGCTGTCATTGTCTACTAATATGTAAATGTGAAGTGGTTCATTTCCTACTCTTTAGCTGACTGTGATCTCTTTGAACATATGCATGCTTATCAGTATAAATATGTACATTTTAGGCCGTGGCTTCTCACAACAATGAAACCAAATATTTACAAAATATACACAATAGACTCCCCCATTTTTTAGTGTGATTCATGTTTAACACCAGTGTGTAATAAATTCATGTGTCAGCATAATAATTTGCTTGCATTTTTAAAATGCTAGAATATAAAAAAATATAGGAAAATGATCACTCTTCTCTTTTAGATGTTTTACTTTTTTAATAAATATACTCTAGCAAAAGCTGTGCACCCAACTTTGAGATCACCATGAGAAAAAAGTGAAATGTGTGCCAAAGTTGGAAGTTAGGATCAGTCACATTTATAACATAAAGAGTAAATTATCAGGAAAAAGAAAAAAAATCCAGCTTCATTTGTAGGGATTTTTTTAAATATATACCATGCCAGACCCCCTGTCTGAACCTTATTCTCCATGAGATTCTCAATCGACTATCCTAACTGATTAATACATTTGCTGGGATGCTCCAGAAGAAATATCCTCCCTCTAGCTTTTCCATCTTATCATTCAAGAGGCTGCCACTCCTCCTGTCACCTCCAGCCCAAGAGTGAGCATTTTGCAGGGGCACTTGGAAACAATTTCAGCCACACAGATCAGCCTTTCCCTATTGTTAATTTCCACTTGAATGTAAGGATTTTAGGGGAGCTGCCAAATCCTTTTCCTACACTGCTGAACCCCAGGGATTTTTGCAGCAGAGATGGCACCCGATGATACCTATGGTGACTCTGTGAGAATTTGTTAAGACTTCTGATGATGAAGGCCAACCACTATTGTCTTTATTTATTTTTTTTTATACAGATCTCAACATGACTGTACTTACTGCTCTCTAGTCTGCAGTGTGATGTGCTCTATTGAAGTGATATGGCACAGAGATACACATTTTCCTGTATTGAGTGAATTGGAAAATCATGTGTTTTTAATTATCTGTAAAAGGACACTACAGCAGCTGGTACTACAAAGCATATGAAAAGACTTGCCTTGCTTTGGCTTTGCACTTGGAGAATCAAACAGTTAAGTGCCTGCTTTTCTACAGTGAGTGATGAATGTGAATTATGTGGATTGCAGAAGGCGTGGGGTTTTAAACACAGGCTCTTCCCATTTCGCTATGGTGCTGCTGGGTGGCTGCTAATTTACTCCTGCTCTATTGCCTGTTTCTGGATCATTACTAAAACTGTGTTAGTCATAGACTCCCTGAGATGTTTTACAACATTTCTGGAATAACAGACAGCTGGTGTACAGCAAGAGCATACCATACAGGCTCCAGTCTTCCTTATACTCACTTTTATGCTTCTAGGCAGGGGATGGTAAAACACAGAAGCCTGCAGAAAAATCTCCTGGGGGTGGTGGGTAAGAAGGAGGCCTCCCCAGAGTGAGATTTCCATCTCCCTGTTGTTCTGTAAACTGTTCTCCTCCAAAAGAAATAGAGGAGGAATTATAGGTTCCTAGGTGGAAAATTTACCTCCCCTGAGTCTCTGTTCTGTCTTCTGTGATGGAGAAGCTAAGAAGCAGTGCCAAAAGTACTCAGTTAATATTTCTTGAAGCTGTATGAATTTGTCTTGCGTGTTCTGGGATACTCATTTTATGAGAGCACAAACTTCCACTCAGCCTTCAGCTTTAGAGCAATCAGCAGTGGCCTGAGTCAGGTGAAAGGAATACTGTACAGGAGCACTGAAGGCTGGGATGAACAAACTATAAACATTAAAACAAATTAATATTTTCTGTGTTTTGCCAGTTTGGCCTCAGCCTTTGGAAGAGTATTCATACAACTTTCCATCATTCCATCACCCTCTACTTAATTTATGGATAGATGAACTAACCCAGGTTTGTATTTTCCATGTTTTTTTTTTTCCCTTCATCACTGTAACTCTTAGATTCTTATAATTTCAAAAGCAGTAGCATTTATTAAAGCTTGTCATATTTGAGTTCCTTTTAGCATCCAGCATCACTGCTCACAGTTAGCACTACCATGCTACTATGATAACATGGAAATAGAAGACATATATGAGTGCTAAATAGCTAGTATTATTTACTGTTATCAAAATTTTATACCCTTCAAGATCTGTGCAAAACTTAAAGGCTCTAAAAATGAGTCACATTTTTAATCATATTTATATAGTTTCATGTACCATGTTCTCAGTCAAGAGATTCCACGCTTTGATAACTAATCTGATGTTATCACAGAACACTTTGATTAAGTGCTGATATTCTGGCTATTATTGCAGCCCCAAAACTGCAGACTGGCTACACATGTACTCACTTGGGTACACCTTCCAGACTGATTCCTCTAAAGCCTTTTCTCCTCTTCCCAATTTCTGTGCAAGTCACTTCACCCTCAAAACACTCATTTTTTTTTCATTGTTTCTAACAAATATAATGGACAGTTAATTATTTCTTATGACTAGCAAACATATACTCACAAAAAACCCAAAATATATAAAAAACAAAAAAATATATAAAATTTTTATTTGTAGGTCAATGATCAAAAAATATTACCTGTATCATAAAGGTGAAGTTGCATGAATTGGCACAGTGCTGATTTATTTGGCTCTGTTGCAATGTGAGGTATCTTTTCCAGCTCATTTGAGACTGCACTGAAGAATTTCTCCAGTGTATTCTCTATGAGACTGGATTCAATCAATTTCCATTAGAGAGAAAGCTAACTCTGGAAAAAAAAACCACAACAACAAAAAAAAAAAACCCAACCAACCAACCAACCACGTTTTAACTCAGCATAGCAGAAACATAATTTCTTTTTTTTTTTTAAACATGCCATAAATTAAATTCATGTTGGCTTAAGCAGAGTAAGTAACTCAGGTGTGGAGATACTAACAAGAGGTGAATGAGTGCTCACAGTAAGACTATTTTGGAAATAACCTCTGATCCCCCTGCATCAAATTAGCTAGTATATGTGCTGTCTTTTCTCCATACACATTACCATAGTTTGCTCTCCACATAGCTTCCCCCAGCAGCGATTGTAAAATCCCCCCCAGATATAAGGTGAGGTTAACTTTGGTCAATTGCTACTTGCCCACCCGACTGCTCTCTCAATCCTCCCTCAACAGTAAAGGAGGAGAAAATAAACTGAAAAACTTGCAGGTCAGGATAGAGAGATCACTCACTGATTATAGGCAAAACAGGATTGACTTGTCAAAAATTAATGTAATTTATTGACAATTAATAACAGAGGTGGATGGTGAGAAATACTAAAACTAAACCACCTTCCCCCATCACTCTCATCCTTTTTTTCCAGGTTCAACTTCATTCCTTCATTCACTCCTTCATTTCCAGCTTCTCTACCTCGCCCCCAACCCCAGGCTGTGCCTAGAGACAGGGGCAGGTGGTCAGGCCATGGCAACTCCTGTCTGCTGCTCCTTCCTCCTCATACTGCTCCCTGCTTCAGGCTGGGGCCTCCCTCCAAGGGCTGCCATCTGTCAGCATGAACCTGCTCCAGGCTGGGCTCTGCATGGGCTGCAGGTCCCTCAGGACATGGTGAGATCCTCCCCAGGGGCTGCAGGGGAAAACCTTCTCCATCATCTGGAGCATCTTCTCCCTCTCCTGCTTTCCCCTTGCTGTTCACACTAGTTTGTCAAAACAAACAAACAAAAAAGTGTTTTTCGGTTTCTGAAAAGTGCTTTCCCTGAGGAGCCTCTAAAAAAGGCTTTCCCTGAGGAGCCACCAGCATGGTTGTGGGCATAAGCCCCTACAGCAGGGCTGCTGGTTCCAGCTGTGCCTAGCACCAGGCATCCTCAGCTTCTCCTCACAGAGGCCACCCTGCAGCTCCCCCTTGCCACCAACACTGGCACAAGAGGTAGACTCCCAAACACGTATTTTGATACGTCTTACAAGTGCGTGATGTCTTCTTAAAAGCATATGAAGTAGGTTAAAGAGATTTTATGAAATGATGCAGCTACTTAAGTACTCTGAGGTATGGATCTTGGCCTACACATTTCTGGTGGGCTTTGGCTGTTCATACAGCACACATATTCATGCAACTACCTTTTGTTTATTTTTACAACTTAGAATCAATTAAGATATGTGCTTTGAGACCTGAACCTTACCAACATGAATAATCTAAAAGATTTTCATGAAAGTATTCAGTCATAAGTGCTTAGAAAATTATGCTGAGTAACACTAATCTGCCTTTGATTTCTGCCCAGCCAACCCTGTCCCAACTTCTCTGGCACTGTGTCACTATCTGCATCTGATTGATGGCACTTCAGTACTTCAAAGTCTAAGATTAATGATCAAGTTCCCACATCTTGGTCACCTGATTTTGATGGAAGGAGTGTGACTTGAATTGTGGAGGTTAAAAATGGAAAATATTTGTCTTGTCTTATGATGGCTGAAAGGTCATTCTTGAGCACAAGTGGTTTAAATAATTTATTGTGAGCTACTGAGTCATAACAGAGTTACTGATCTGTCTTTTACTCCAGTTACATTCTATTTTTTCAAATCTGTATTTTTTTATTCGGCAGTAGGATTAAATAGGTCTCAATCTGCAGTAACAAGAAATGTTTAAGCATGCTGCAACTGCATAATGATGAATCAGTTCTGTACCTTTTATAGTCTGCCCAACAGAGAGGTGATTTGATAGGAATACATGCTAAAATCAAGTGTTTCGTTTGGGAACAGCATGCCTCTGTCAGGTTTGAGTGCATCATTTATTTTCTAAGTAGCCTCTGCACACTCACTTTGCAATAAGAGGTGATTTGAGACTCCAACGCTGATCTACTTTTTGTATTTTTGCATCAACAGTGAGAGTCTTCCCACTCCATTAAACTTGTCTTCTTTATTTTGTGAACTTCATTGTTCTGTGCAGTCTAGGGGAGTTGATATATTCCTCATTATATCATTCAGTAATTCTATAAAGCTGCCTAGAAGTTAAAATAATTCTCATGGCTGCTAGTATTTCTCAAATTTCATTTTGTCTTCAGGGCAAGTATCAAAATATTTTTGTTTTCTCTACCTAACTCAAAATATTTATATAGTCTGAAGACATTCTGAATCATATTCCTTGACAGAATATGGAAATTTTCCCCCTGGAAAAGTGTATCTACCAAAACATGTTTCCAGTTTCCAAATACTTTGATTGCAAAACCTTCCTTCACCATAACTGCAAACGCTTGTAGTTGGTGTGTAAAACAGTCAGAACACCTTTTCTTGAGAATGACTGCACAATCCTTCTCTTCTCTCTGCTTCTTTTTCCCTGTCTCTTCTTTTGACCTTGAACAACAATTAAGGACAGAAGCTAGGGTCTTTGTGGGTATATGGGCCTCATCATGAGAAAAAGATCCTGGCAGAATTTCTGTAGTTCAAGAAATGAGGAGTACTGCAAAGCTGTCATGGACAGTATTTCTCCTGTAAATGAGAAAAAAACACACATAAGAAAGTAAACACTGGATGCTGACATGAAGCTGTGGGACTCTATGCAGAGACAGCCCCTATGGCTCTTGGTTTTCATGACATAGAAGGGTGGAGGACAGCAATTCTTGTGTGTCACTATGTGCAGGCCCATGGGCTGCCACAGATTTCCACCCTCCTCCTCTGCAGCACCACTCTTTGAGTCCCTGGGGTCTCTTCAGCTTCCATTCACCTGTCCTGCACAGCGTGTCCTGCCCAGGCTGAGCTGGGGCATCCTTAGGAGTCTGTAGCACAGACAGAGGTGGAAGTGAAAAATAAACGAAGTAAAAGAACATGGGAAATCGTAACACTTAAATTGAGGTATGGAAAATCTGGTTTTACATGGGAAGAGCTGCTGCTACAGGGAGCATTAAAAGGTGCCAGAGGAGGAGGGTGGTGTATATGGTTTTGTTGTATTACGTTTAGAAAGAGAACTTAATTTCTACTCACCTCATTGTTAGAATTGCTGTTGCTATTCATTCATTTCAAAATTTAGGAATAATGACATTGGTTGCAAAGGTCTAGAAAGCATAAACTAATATTTTTGGAAGTGTTCCCTGTTACGTGAAACCAAAGTGTTATAAAAATCAAACTGTTATATTACAAAATAATGTGCTGAGAACTTGAATTTTAGTCTGGACTAAACCGGTGTTATGTAGACAAGGCTCCTTCTGGACACACTTTTCTGCATGCATATTCTTTTCTCACAAATAAATTGTCAGATGTTATATCTAATGATGTTTGAAACAGTCTATCAATTTGGAAAATTGTGAACTGCTGCATCCTTGTTGGATATTCTCTGAAGCCTTTATGAAATGTTGATGAAACCATATTCATGTGCTGTATTAGAAAATATTGAAAAATGCACCATTTGTATATCTTTATTTTAGATGTGGTTAGTGGTTGCCCTTAGTGACAACCCTAATTATCAGCCATTAACATGATTTTGATTTTGCTTGTACTACGAGGATCACCTGACTTTATGTGAGCGTGTGGTTTGCACTGGTTTACACGATGGAAAATCACATAAAATGTGGCATGACTAGCTTGTGTCAGACCAACTTGATCCCTTTTTTTAGACAAGATAAATAATTTTCTTGACAAGGATAATTCTGCAGACTTGATCTATTTGGAGCTCAATAAAGCTTTTGGCACAGTGACACATGGGGAATTGTTAGTTAAGCTGAAGAGGATGAGGATTAGAACAAGAATGTCAATACAGTAAGGCAAGGGCCAAGACAGAGACAATGAGGTGTGTTGTGTTGTGCTGACAAACCATCAGGCTAGATGGATACTGCTGGAGAAATTCCTCAGGGAGAAGAAGTTGCTAGGCCTTGGCGAAAGGGAGGGATCTGACAGCTGAGGCTGCTGGTGAGATGAAGTCCGGAGGTGCTGCCAACGCTGATTGACAAGTACCTGGTGATCAGACAAAAAACATGGAGGGACCGTAAGGTCACAGGAAGGAATAATGTGAGAAATTCATTAAGGGAAAAATAGGATAATGTATGTAGAGATAAACACAGGAATTTCTGCCATGAGCTTGGGGTTTTCAGATGGAAACAAAAAGCAAAAGAATAACTAGTTTGGCCAGAAGGTAACTACCAGCCAGCAACGTGATAGAGTGGCAAAAGTGGCAAGCTGAACACCAGCTTACACACCGGGGCACTCTTACCACTTCCAGACTCTTTCTAAACGGTCATATTTAGTATCTCATCTAAAACTGGAATATAGTTTTTACCCACATTGAAGAAAATTAAACTAAAAAATAAAGATAATACACAAGTGCAGCTCGGATGCAGCAGAAGAGAGGGAGGACCCACGTTACAAAACAAGGCTAGGAAAGCCTTGCAAAACTATGGAGGTGGCTTTATAAAGATCTTAAAACACGGGAGAACAGCGATCCAGCTTGAGTCAAGGCCAGTATTGTCGAGAAAGACAAATGAGTATAAAGTATTCAGAAATAAATTGAGGCTTAAAAATAGAAGTTCTTAACTATTACAGACATGAGGTTCTGCTGTTCCAGAGGAGCCAAATGCAAGGGAACAAAAAAAGTAAAAGATAATAATCTGAACTTCTGAAAGAAACTGTGTGATTACTAATTCTTTGTGATGAATGACACCACAGATGAGGAAGTAGCATTGCCCAAGAAGGTCCTTCAAGGATAACTTCAAGGAGTGCTTGAGAGAGATAACTGAGTTGATGTCCTAATAAGCTTCTTTGAATCTTTCCTGCAAATACACAACCCTGGGGCACCCAGAGGACAACTAGACAGTCTCCGGGAAGTAGTGGCATGCACATAGGCATGGAAAGCACAGGAGGCCAAGGATGCAGAATCAACATCAACAAAGGTGAAGCTGCAATTTCAGTGGTTCCTCAGTGTGTAAAAAGAAAGTGTGTGTGGTGCATCAGCTTCTCCAGCTGTCCCACCGCGTTCCCTGCAAGGGCTGGAACGCTTGTGGTGACTTGGTCTTGGTCCTCCAGGGCATCCTCACATGGCATTAAAGTTCTGTGTTGTTCAGAGAGGAGAAATAATTCAATACATTGAGAGATGTGCAAATTTTGATGCCAGATTTGCTTCTTATCCCCATAGTTCCGTCACAAAAATAATTAATATGTCCTAGTTAAAAAAACAAGTTTCCTAATTACTCTTCAACTCTGCCCCTTTTAAAGAACATATAGTAAAGACCTGTGTTATACCTAGGAGCTGTACTGTGTAGGTTTGAACCTCTGGTCTCTGTTCAGCCCAAGATCTTGTTAAAGTCCCTGGATATTTTTTGTAAAGGGTATTATATAGCAGTGTCACCACAGAATTTATTGCCCTACCTTAGGCTTCCCTAAACAGTTCTTTGATTGTCTTGACACTTACTTCTTTATACAAGACATTATCCAATATGTGTTCTCTAGGACCATTGATTTTAATGTGTATATGCTTGCTTTAAAGGCTCATTTTGCATGACTCAAGGTTAAATGTATTCATGTTACAGTCGTACTAGGCAACTGGGCCCTGATTTATAAAGTATTGATATGTGTCTTAAAGCAAGGCAAATTCAAAGCCAAGCTAATCTCAGCTTGCTTTGGATTTAAAAAAAAAAAAAAAAAATTAAAATGCATTCTGCATCACACACACAGACGATTTTTGCCACAACCTCAGAAATTAGTGAAGTTATGCTAGATACAGAGCTATCTATTTTTTTTACCCTGATCTAATCATAGCGTGTTTTACCATTTGGGATTCCTCCACACACACACACACCCCCCAGCCCCCACCACGTGAATGGTACATGTATTATCTACCTCAACGTGAGACCATATTCACTTGTTTGTGTGTGCTCGCAACTGGGAAGCGCTTAAGCAAATGTAACGGCTAATACAAGAGACAAAGGGGGAAAAGATGGTCAAATTATCTAGGAATATTTTTTCAGCTACAACCTCAATGGCATAAGAAGAAATACACTATTTCTATATACAATCTTTAAAAACAGGGGAGTGCATCCTGTGCCCTCACATTCTGACACGCAGGGGTGCTAAGCCTTTGGAAGCTGAGGAGCAGAAACTCCAAGGACAACCCACGCCATGAAGGGTCACCTGAGAGGACTCAGTCACAGGGTCTCTCAGCTGTGCTGAAACCCCAGGTAGTGTTACGTGGCATAGTGTTATTTCTGACTCTATTTTTAGATGCAAGGTAAACGGAAATCATAGATGGGCAGTAAAGCAAACATATGCAGAGCTCAGGAACAGAGGAATCTTTGCACATCAAAAAGTCTTGATTTTCTATGTGCAAGATTTTTTATTATATTTTTTTTTTTTGCTTTTGCATCCCACAGGTATTTTTAGGGCGTTATGAATTACTCATTGAAGTAATCAAAGAACAGCAGGTTCCTAATGTACTTTTTTAAGTGTTGAAAATTCAGTAACCAAAATTTTATATAGTCTTTCACAGGCTGTGGTCACCACTACTTGTCACCAAGGGTTACATGGTGTGTTCTGTGGAGGTTCTGGTGTCAGCTTGTAGGACACAACCCTGCATGCACATGACTGTAGCACAGGGCTGGTGCTGGAGCAGTGCGAAGGGTGGAGATGAGCCCAATTTCAGTAGCAGAGGAAGGGTCTCTAACAAGCACTTAATCCTCCTCCACTGACCATGCAAGGTGCAAGATGGACCCCATGGTAATAGAATGGATAATTGAAAGAATAGTATTTATAAATTTAATAGAGAATTAAAATCCTGCAAAGTATGTATGACTGTTCTAGTTACATCTTCAGAGCACTGGTTTGCAAACTTTGGCCTTACGTGTAACCAAGAAATACGCAAGCAGGCAAACAGAACACACCCTTCTCCCTCACGCCATGGCGGCTTGGCAGCAAGCAACGCCGACTGCAAAACCAGGGGCTGAATTCCAAACTTCCTTCACGTTGGAGGGATTCAAGTAAATTGCATTCAACTTTTACAACAGAAGAAACATGCAAGCGTGAGCCTCCTCAGTTTGCTGTAATAATTTATCACGTACATTTACAAGATCTTTTAAAATGCGAAGGATTCCCTATGTTCTGCTGGTTCCACGTGTTTCAGTTGTGCATAAGCATACATTAACGCACTACTTCGCTTGCTGCGAGCTCATTGCATGCCCGGATTAGCTGAAGGGGGAGAGTATTTTAAGCAGGTCTTTTGCCGGCGTAATATATATTGCAGAGCTATATGATGTGACTTGGTTGATGTTACATTCCCCATTAAGAAGCATGTTTAATATGCAATGGAAAATTATTTACTCTCCACAAGCAGGACCACGACCTTCAAGCAATAGCTGATCATGCGTCTCAATTAAAACCATTCAAAATAGATGCCAAAAGGAAGAAGAAAGGAGAAGAAACCATCGCAGACTAATGGAAGACTTCCCCACGTAATCTCATTTGCTGTGAGTCATTGCTACTTCGCAGCCACTTTGCAAGGGCAGGGGAGGCTTTTGCAAGCCCTGTTTCGACCTCCTTGCACCTCAAGGCAGAAGCCGCGGGCAGACAGACCCTCTCCCCCTCACTCCCGCCCGCACGCGCACCGCCAGCCCCCCCGCCCCGCAGCGTCCCGC
>VXBZ01000145.1:491143-604464 GCA_013399135.1 Heliornis fulica | reverse complement strand
CCCGCCCTGACCCCACGTCCCGGTCAGTCGGTGTCTTCTCCTTTCTGGATTAATGATGTTCCTCGGGCCTCTACCGGGTTGCGGCTGGAGTTTGGGGAGGCATCAGTGGACAGGGTGTGCGCTGCCAGTGCACCCGCAGGAGTGTCTGAAGCAGAGCCCAAGTATTTTCTTGAAACCATTCCCTTCACCGTGTTCCCGTCGCTGTGCCAGTCTAGGGGCAGAGAAACCCAAATGGGCTTATGTGTGCGCGGCTGTGGATCCGCTCGCTGGGGTTTCCTTACTGATTAACAGCTTTCTGATAGTCTGGGGCTACTTTTTGGCAAATGCAAATCCCAGCAAATATCTGTGCTGACCATATATAGAAGTAGTCACAGACAGGAGAACAGCAACTTCAGTAGGACTGACACACATCAAGAAACTTAAAAAAAACCCCCACAAACAACAATAAAACAACAACAAAAAATAGTCCAGACAAAAGCTTGCATGTATCCCGGTGATGTTTCTGCCCAGCCAGTATATTTTTCTGCATTTACTTCCTGCATTGACTGAAATACTATTTTTTCTTAATTTATTTACATTCCTATATGCCTCAAAGTCAGTGAATGATACATTGATTTTATTACGTCTGCTTCTGTATATTTAATCTGACAGTGTTTGGTTTGCTTATTTGTGTCCGACCAGGAGTGCAGTAGGTAACACTGCTTTTTCCAGAATGGAAGCCCGGTTTGGTGGCTTTCAGAAATGTGCCTCAGCATGGAAGCGAGCTGGTCACTCATGGCAGTTCTCCGTAGCATGGAAGAGCTGTTGCAGGGTTTTTTTGATGCTGTGTGTCTTAAAAGTTTTTGTGCTTTGAGTAGGGCTTTTTGTTTGTTTGTTTGTGGGTTTTTTGTTTTTTTTTTTCCCCAGGGTTTGTATTTTTACTTTTATTTTTGAATTTCCTTTACTTTTTAATAGCTCTATTATTATCAGAAGCTTTTACGTGTAGATTATTGCCCTTTAGAGCAATGTGAATATTACAATTTCTAGTGCTGAATCTTGTTTGAAGTTAATGTGGTTTTAGTTTGGTGCTGTGTGCATATTAACAGGGTAACGTCAAGTAAACCCATTCTTCTTCTCTAAAGCTGAACTGAAACACTGAAAATTGTTCTCTTGGACTATTTTGGATATAGTGGTTTTGCTGGATTTTAGAAGCAAAGCAGTGATATACTCCAGGGATAATCCAGTATGAAATTCATATGATTTGCTGCCAGATATATCAAAACAGGTTACAAGTTTCCTTCTTTTCTTCATCTGCACTCTGCCACCAAACCCAGAAATTCAGTTTTGCATCCTTTCACATGTCCTTCAAAAGAAATTTATTACAGAGACTGTTGTGATGTGCAAATTCATGTAACTTTAAAGTAGATGTATAGTAACTTTCTGGGGGCAGCCGGTTGCATACTTTGTCATGTAGCTGTGTGTGGTCAAGTGCAATTCATTTCTTTGGTCCTGAAAGAAATTTAAATTTTATCTTACTTGTAGTAATATAGCTTCTATCCAAGAACTTATCAATGTGTTTTAGAGTAGCAGTCTCAGAAGTAGGTTTTCATGGTTAAAACCAGCCATGACCATCTGAAACATCACAAACACAGTGCTCAACCGTCTTGTAAGTTACAGTTCTAAGAACTGGTGTTAAGGATTAAAATGCTTGGTTAATTTTTAACCTGGCCTAAAAAAATTATCATATTTGATGACACTTTTAATTCTATGGCTTTGGTTGCTGCTTTAAAACTATCAAACTAGCCTTTCTAGCATTAGTATTTGGATTTTAGTCTTAATGCTATGAATGTTTTCAGGATCAAGTCCTAAAGTGCTAAAGAAAAATCTTGCGATGACTGAGGTGGAATTTTCTTATACATAAGTACTACAGCATCATGGTTCTTATTTCTTATGTTCATACCTCCCTTCCTCCCTCCTTCAGTCTTGATTTTAGCAGGCAGAAAGCCCAAATGCATGCTTTGTGCTGGCAATTACTGTGCTCACACAGCGTTACGTGACTCAAAGGGGAAAGGGTGTAAAAGCTGCTTGACGCACTAGAAGAAAGCTTGAAGTGATCTGGCTCACCTTATGTAAGTTTGGACATATTACTGCTTGTTTGCCATTAAGAAGAGGGGATTCTCTGAGCAGGAGACAAAAGTATCTGGGAGATATTGAAGACACATAGCTCTGCTCCGTGCATGTAAATACTCAGTTGCAGAGTTTAGCGCACTGCATGATAGAACAGTTTACTAATATTATTAGTATCCTTGACTGTAGTGGCAGCTTTTCATTTAATGAAGACATATAATTAAGCTTTAAAACAAGAAGCAGTATGGTTTAGGAATATGTGGGGGAGGATATGCAGTGCCTCCTCTATCAGTATTCTCAGCTATTTTTAAGTAACTTAGTTTGTGGCTATGTATCAGATGTTTAAAGGGATCTGTAAGCTTGTAAGGAAAAGAGACTGATAACACCAAAAGTTGTCTTGTTTTGCAAATTCATACATCCTCCATTACTTCATGTCTTTCTTCAGTAGAAGAATATCAGTTCTGCTAGACTGCATGGCTGCTGTAACGTGGGAAACTGTCAGTCAGAGGTGCTGAGAGTGTGCATATCAACTACGGTGCTAGACACACAAACTGTGCCTCCCAGTCCATCTAAAAGTGTTGTAGAATATGCACTGTCATGTTTTCCTCATGGTGCTGGGGTGCAAAACAGAATAAATGAGTTTAGTATAACCCTGACCTGCCATATATGGATCAGGACTTCGTGCTCAGGAGTAGTTTATGGCTTATTTTCTCAGAGGTTAAGAGCATGCTAAAACACTTTCTGCTCCTTTTGGCTTGGTTGAACACATGCAAGCCTCGCTAGAAGATTCAGTGAGGGCAAGAAAAAGCCATTCTAATTAAAAATTGTGAAATTACTGTGTGTAAAATACAATAGGATGGAGAATTAACCCTGTGACTTGTTTTGAGTATGTGGTTTCATGGTGGAGGCATCAGTTGGTGGAAAGGAAGGTAGGCAGGCTTAAGTGGATTTCTTCATGAAATTTTTGCAGACTGAAGGCAAGGTCTCTTCTATGGTTCAAAAAACTTTTGGAAAAACTAAACCAAGCAATATAATTTGTTTTACAAACAATAAATGTTCAGTTGCTGAAATAAGACCTAGAGGCATTTAATACTTCTGTAAATTAATCTTGATGGAGATAGTTACAGAACAATATTTAATAGTACAGCTACCGTATAGATTATGTGAGAGTATTTTCCTGGCTGTTGTTTGAAAGTGCAGATGCTTGTCAACACCACTACCTTTCCTCCTCTGTTTTCCTCCTAAAGCTGGAGTGAATAAAACCCAAACTGTTTAATTTAGAAAACTTTCCTTGAAGCAAATTTAGAGTTTTATTCGTTTAGCCAGGTGCAATACAGCAGTGTGGCCACAGTACATTGCAGACCACTGGTCTGATAATTTACCTGGTCTCTGTTTTGAGCATCATGCCTGGTATTGATCAGGAGGTTGCTGCTGCTCTGCTAGTATGTAGCACCTTCTTGTCAGGGTAGTGAAAGTCACTGGGAGATTGAGAGGGGTCCGGTTACATTCAATAGTTAACAGAATTGTGCTCTATGAATATTTTTGTGGGTTTAATTTTCTTCTTTTTCTTTCTACCTCTGAATGAGAAGGCAGTGTGGTGATGTGTAAAGGTAATCTCTCACCATGTGTACATGATAATTTGTCCTTCTGCTTTCCCGGTATATCCTCATGGAAAAAGTTTTAATTGTGATGACACAAAAAAGTCAGTGGCTTCTGTCTTAATTACAAACACATGAAGGATTGTGAAATTTAGGGGACATGAGATTTAAAAATTAAAAAATGCTTGGCATTTGTGACATACCTCTATTGATATTCTTCACTTCTGATAAAGAAAATGCTCTAATCTTGATGGCAGTGGCTGGCTAAGGTGTTTTGTGCAGTGCTTTTTGTCTGCTTAGCTCTAGCTGTGTTCATGAGTGCCATTTTGTCTATTATGTGTACTGGAGCCAAACTCTGGGCTCTTAATGAGCCTTACAGCTCCATGTGAGATGCAAAGGGACCTCTTTCCAGGTCAAATCTACAGAGTTGTGACAACATGCATTGTCTTGCAGCCTTCTTACTCAACCTCTGCTACATCTAGGGTAGATGTTGCTCAAGAAATCTTCCCAACATTATGGCAGGAAGGTCTACGGTACCATCTGTAGCATCTGAAGGAAATAACCCTGACAGTTTTGAAAGGGGAGGCAGGGTTTGGGGTAAGAAAAGCTATATATCATCATTAAGGATTTATAAAATAGTTCTGAGGGGTGATCTGCCACTAGCCTACAACTCCATAATTTCATTAAGAAATAAGTAAACCTATTGTGTTTGCTGATTAAGTAGGCTTCTAACAGCAGAAAATACATTAAGGCTGTCAAATCATACTTTAAAACAAAAATCCTACTAAATACATACTGAAGAAGCCAGGGATTTCACCTCCTCCTGCCTCTCATTATGATGTCATATACAGCCACACTGTCATTTATAGGATTGAAACAGAAAGTCAAGTTTGAAAAGAAACCTATGGCAATTCTCTCTATAACCTTAAGTACCTTGTAGAAGGTACTGGGCTGCAACAAAACCAAACAATTTGGTGAGATAATAGAAGTCTTAGTGTACAACATTAATCACTTATTTTGTTTTCATATGACCTGGAAAACGCTTCCTGGCTTCATGGCTATTACTCTGGAATGGGAGCAAGCAGGTCATTATCTCGAAGCAACATATTTGCTTTTGCTAAAAACGCAGAAGAAAGATCTTGGCAAAACACTGAAAGAACAGTGTCAAATCTGTAGAGAGAAGTCCTCCATTTCCCTTCCTCATACTTGATGTAGCAGGGCTTGTCTTACTTGGTGCCGTTACGTATGAAAGCAGACACATCGCAGTGCTCTTGTAGGACTTCCAGAAATGCAGCAGAGGCTGGGCCCATCTCAGTGTATTAAGGCAGCAAGATTCATGCTGCACGTACTGAAGCATGAAATATCCATTATGTGTATGGAATTCGATTACAAAAAAGTTTGGGATTTATAGCTGCAAGCTCAATATTGATCACCTATGCAAAACCTTACAGCTTTTATTTATTTATTTATTTATTTTCCCAGGAATCTTTAGAGTGCTCTCATGTTTCTCTAGTAAAAATTAATAGTACTAATTGCCACTTCTTTTATCATTAATTTCCGAATCAACATAAAGTATTGCTATAGCAACAAATCCTTTCAAACTTCACTTCAGACAGGATAATTCAGTCTCAATATGTAATAAGCACAATAGTAAGAACTATTCAAAGGATTAAGGAACTTTTAAAAAGACGGGGTGTAATGCAAACACTCACAACTGTCATGGAAGAAAAGAACTTGAAAATTTTCAGAGTTATCTTTTTATTAATCATCTACAAGTGCTGTACAAAGGTGCATACTTGCTTCCTACAAAATAATTACAGCACACCATGTCTTCTCAGAGATAAAACACATCACCCTGTGGAATGCTCTGCAGATTTTTATCTCTAATAATGATGTTTCATCACAAACTGCTACATCTTCTCTCAGAGGATGGCTATTCTTCAGCCTTGGCAGTGGATGTGCAGGAAAACCTTAAGTAGCCTTAAGGATTAGGCAGACATCAAACAATTCAGATTTATGATGTCAGAATTAGATAGGGATTTATCTCTACTTTTTTGCCAGTTGAAGCATCTTTCTTTCATTGAGTTGGATTGATATTTGCATTTAACCTTGTCATCTTTCTTGATAACAGGCAGACAGTAGAAATTATCCATACACACACAAAATCTGGAGGCATAAGGAGGGATGGGGAAGTGCCAGGTACCTGAGGTACAATGGAGTAAAATGGAACTGTCTCAAGACTACAAGTCTGCGGTTGGTGTTGTCTACAATAGGCTTTGATGTAGTGTGAGTTTATGTCTTTTTAAGAGTAACTAAGTTTTTGAGGAAGCTGACTGTGGTGTAGGAAGGCTGTGAGAAAGGACAGGCGAAGGGTAAGAGTAAGAACACAGTAAATTAAGAGAACAAAAGGGATAGTCAAAGGAGTAGTGCTTGTAGGAAGGAGATCTGAAGACAGTATCCCAGGAGCCTGTGTCTCTTGTGTATATACAGGACAGAGAAAATAAGGATTAGGGTAGAAGACACCCTAGAAATGGAGCAACACACCTCCAGATGCAGAGAGAAAAATGTTCCTGTGGCAGAGATTTTGGGAAGGACATGTTGGATTCCTAGGGAGGTGTGATTACTTTCTGGAGTCTTGCTTCTCTTCATACACTTGGTGGCTTCTTCATAATTGTGCATTGCTGGATGCCAGTGCTGGCTCTTCTGTAGAGTATTAGAAGTATGTCTCCTTATATGCAGTGCCCCCACCACCCACCAGACTGCTTCCTCTAGCCAGACTGTTAATCTTGCAAGTAATAATCATCAGAAGGCAAATACTAAAATGTAGTTGTATGCAAGGCAAAAACTGCATTTTTTTTTCTTGACAGAACACATCATCTTGGAGAGCCCTCTGGAGCTCTTTGTGTAATGTCAAAGTTATCTCTTTTTCAAGCAGTCAAAACTTTAAATCTCTCTTCAAGCTGTATCTCTTGGTTGTATCTCTTCTCAAACTCCACATGTGTGTGGAAGAGAAGCTTAGGGGACTACAATTCTGTGGATAAAGAGTGGTACTGGAGAAAATAGTAAAAAGAATGCTGTAAATACAAAGGGAATGAATATAGTTGGAAAAGCAATGTGAATAATTTGTAGCTCTATTTCTGGGAACAGCAATTCAGTAGCTACTGGCCAGCGATGATGTGGTAGCAGATGTATTGTTTTTCCTTTTCCATGGTCTTTAACTGCAGTGGGAGTATAACTGCTGAGGGAGTATATCAACAAAGCTGAAGATAGTGTTTGACTTACCTATGACTGTCCATCAATAAAAGTATGCATTGGGTCGTCAGATTTTTTCTTTTAACTGAAAAAGCATAATGCCTACTAAGACTTCCAAATAAAAATACGAGTGATCATTACTTTTCCTCCTGTTTCATATCTCCATTCACAAAATTCAGTTGTTTTGTGAAGGCAGGTACATGGACGATGCTGATACTTGTGAAGACAAGCTGTACTTTTCAGAAGAACCAGACGGTGTTTATACTGTTCACTACTGAGTCAGTAATTTTCATTCTCACTCAACTCAATGAAAGCTGTGTTTGTTTGCTAAAGGGAATGCTAAAGAGACAAAAATGTGCAAGCAAGATTGAAAAATGGTTTATAAAAATAGCAGTGGGTTTATTCATCTTTGAAAAACGGTAGGAGATCTAAAAGAAAAGTCAAAATTGGTTTAATCCTAGGCACCTTTCAGTTAGCCTTTAAAGATTGCCTAAGACATAATCACTTCCTGCTACACTCTGACTGGAAACTTCTGATTTTCTTCTGCAATTATGATAGCTTGAACACTTCCAGCTCCAGCTGGATCTCATGGATAGTTCTCATTTTGAACTTAGTTATGTTACAAGTCTATGAATTTGGACACAAAACTGTTGTGATTCTTTGTCTAAATTCTTTGGGTACTGACGAGTTACTTTGTGCTGATATCATGGTTTTTGATTCGTAACCTGTGATCAAAGATATGATTTTTTTTTAACAAAATAAGTGTCTGATTAGACATTCAAATCGAATTTTCATTACTATGATTCCGAAGATGGTATTTTATGAGCTATGGTTCTCATAAGAACAACCCAAATGACCCATCAGTAAAAGCCTGTTTTTAAAAGCTATGAAGAAGAGTTTTAAAGCTGTTCACCTTTCCATCCAGCATGGGGAAAGAACATCATTTGTCATATTCACCCCTGCATTCAGTGTGGTGCATTGCCATCCATGAATAAAATATTGAAGCTGAATAGATAGCGGGGATCTTTCTAGTGTATATTGGTCTGCTCCCTTGCCTCTTCCCCAAATAACAATGTTAAGCTGAAAAATGAAAACCATGATTGTGGTAAGACTTTTTCTTCAGGAATGTCAAGCAAGTGTTAATTTTGTTTTATACATTTGTACTAAACACTTTCTTGCATTAGCTTGGAGAAAACCAAGAAATGTAGGACTCTGAGCCACTCATTCCAATAAGCATGTATTTAGTGTGCTGTCCAGAAATGTGGTTCAGTAGATAGGTACTTGATGTGCAGAAACTTTGTAAGGCATTACATGCTCAAGATTATCAGGCAACTTGTGAACAAATCTGTTGCTAATGTAAGCTGCCAGGAGCAGCTCTTGAACTACATGTATGGTAAAATCAAACTTCTAAATTTCTGAAACTGGAGAATAAAGTTTATGTGACTCTTGTAGGCTGACAGCAATAATCAGATCTATACCATTTACCAGTTATTCAAAGCTTTTGTGGATTCACGTGCAACTGTGTTGAATCTACAATATTAAATTATTCTGAGTGGATCAGGAAAAGTCTTGCACATAAGTTGTGGCCAGTTCCAGATTAGTATTGGCAGTTTAGGGAATGCTAGGTAGTTACCATAGTCTTTTTGACAGAAGTCCTCAAAAGAAACATTTCTGTAAAACTTGAGAATTCTTGTGGCTAAGATAGTAAGTTATACCTCTGCCTAAACAGGTATGCTAAAAAAATTTGGTGCTCACACCCCACTCCCATCACCACTCCAAGTTCTTGATAGAAGTGTCTTGTATTATTAATGATTAAGAGCAATGAATAGGTGCAAAAAAGCTTCACTCATCATGCTTGGTTAGCTCATGCAGAACATTAAACCTAAAAAGTAAAAGATTAAGAGGGAGAACTGTAGAAGTGTTCATAAAATGATGTTTCCATACATACATGATTTAGCTCTTTATCTTAAAGATGTGGGGTGACACCTAGCACTGTTTTGCTAAATGTTTTTTGTTTCGTTTTTTTTTTTATTTGGCCAAATAGAATTTTCACTTTAGTCTAGATTTTGCTTTCCTTTTTTTAAGCTTGGACAATGCTTTTCTACTCAGTTTTACTTGTGTCTTTTCTTTGTTACTTTTTTATTTTTTTTTCTTTTCTGGTAACAGTGGTTCATGAATTGTATGAAAGTTATTCCCCTCTACTAGTTGAAATGCAAATTCTAGAAATACATGGTCAGTAGGTCTTGTTTTGGCCAGTGATTTATATGGAGTGTACATGTGCAAAACATACTTTGAGGCCTGTCCTAATTAGCTTAAGCAAAATAAATTGAAATAAATATCCCCAAACTATTTCAGCAGTGAAATTATATTAATTTAAATGAGATTAAAGCTATAATACGTATAACTATTTTCATGTGAAGATAAGTTTAAGCAATATTCTTCCCCTGATCCTAGTTCAGATTCACAGCCAGACTAGAACTCTTCATTTGAGGATTATTATTTCCTTTTCTGAATTTCTAGTCTCTTTTTTTCTTTCCCCTCTGCTTGTTAGCTCTATAATTTTTCCAAATTCTTGTTTGTACATTATTTACAAGTTTGATTCTGATGCAGTGATCCATGTATATATATATCAAGATTTTAGCTGTGAGAATCATGGAACTGGAACAAATACTCTAAACAGCTATTTAAGCACAAAATCATAATAATAGGGGTTATTGTCCACAGCCTCAGGTAGGAATTTTTGAGTTTGTGTTCTTTAATAGATCTCAACTGTGGGGGGAAGAAAAACTTGAATCACTGATGAAACATGATTGAAATGGAACACATGGAATAGAATTGAGGTTCTACAGATTAAAGCCCAATGGTGTTGTGTGTGTGAAGGTGTCAGTCATATTCAGAACCAGCCTGCAAGAGTGAAAGGTTCCTGAATACGATATTGCTGTAATAAGAATAGGATTAATTATGGGTTTGTGATGTTTTGGCATTTTTTTCTTTTCAGCACAATTTGGACAGAGGGAATGCTGACTGAAAGCTAATGTATAGAACAAAAGGATGAGCATTTCTTGGTTTTTTTTTTTTTTTTCAGTTAAAGAGTTTCCAATAGCTTTAATTCCATGTTTCTGTTAGATTAGTAGATTGCTAAACTGCATTATTTAGTAGCAAGGCTATACCGTGCTACTAAATTTTTACTGTCTGGATTTAGCAAAATGTTATGTCTGCTTGAGCTTCTCATGGATGTCACTGGGAAGTCATGTAAATACGTGAAAATGGATTCAGCAGTACTGTAGTGCAGAATGTGCAAACCTTTTATACACATTTATCCATTTTAAAGCAGTCAGCTACATGCAGGAAAATAGTAGTTGAGTGTTTGTTGATTGACTAAACATTATGTAAATTAATGGTCATATAAATGTGAATAAAGTTCTGATTTGGGCAAAGAAAAGAATCATTCAGATAGGAAAGGTATTCATGTGTCTGTACTTTACACTAGAGGATAGAAAGTTGAATATGCACAGTATATTTGACTGAAAAGCAACTTTTGTAATTCCAAATAGGGTGTGCAAACAGCTATAGAAGTGATATATTGCAACATTTTATCCTGAAGAGCTTAATGTAGAGAAGTGTCAGCTAGCATGTAGGTAGGGATGAATTGGCCATCTCTCATTAGCTCATGTCAATTTGTGGGCCCTCTAAAATCATGTTCAGCCTCGTACAGAATATTTACTATGTGCATGTAGGGTCTGACAGCTCTGAGAACTGTTAGTATCTGTAGCTGACGCCTCTTTAGGCCTCTGAGCTGGGAGAGAACAATATAAAAAGGCACTATGAGGACAGACTGAGTACCAACTGTTTTGTTTTCCTTTTGCACATCCTTGGTGTCCTATACTTCACTGTTCCTATGAGATAAAAGTTACTGAAAATGTCAGATGAGTGTTGCAGTTCCCATATTGGAAGAGCAAGTGCGTAAATACAGAGTTGTGAGTTCCTGTGTTGATATTTAGAAGCTTTGACCACCAGTCCTGCGTTTCAGGAGGTCTTGTAATTGTTGTAGCGAGAGTTCAGTTTAAATGCATGAAGCTTTGTTACAAAGCCACTTTATTGCATAATAACTTCAGTACAGAAACCTGAGAGAAATAACTCTGCACTAAGGAATTTGTTTACTTCTGACAAAACCTTTAAGAATTAGTCAACTGTCAACAGTCAAAGCAATTTATGTGATTTTTTTTCAGACATGACTGATGGATCTCTGGTTGCCAAACAGCTATATTAGTGCTTCAGAAAACTTTTATCCTCTTTAGCTTAGCAGATGGACACAATGCTGTCTAATTTTCACTGAGTTAGTACTGTGGGATTTCCCCTTTGTGGTTTTTATTAATCCTCTCTGTTTAGTGAAAAATCAGAGGAAGGAGACTACTGCGACTGTAGAGACAGGCTGGCCACACAAAGACTTTAAAGCTTTAACAACTCTAGTCACTGGGGAGGAATTGGGGAGATTTAAGTTTCTGTCATTCATGGATTGAAGTGGCAGTGCTTTAAAACTTTTGTCATTACTGCTTTGCCTTGAAAACCTCGATAGACATTTTCAGTTTCCAGGTGACAGTAGAAGTTGTCTGATAGTGAGGGACTGGGAGCATGGAGGCAGTGACAGACATGAGATAATGGGAAGCTGTGGTGAAGTAGTTCAACAGCATGTATGTGACTTGGAATGTGTAAGCATTCATGCAGACACCTCTCAATGAAGGACAAATGTCAATATTAGGCTCCAGAAAGTCTTTGTATATATAATCTGAAAATGACTACATCATGGTAGGGTGCAGCGTATCTTAGTACACTTGTAAGTTTGTAAACTGCTGGTTAATAATGAACCATTTATGCAAAGGGTCTATTTTTTTTTTCCTCTGGAAGATGGAGCTGCCAGTCTGCTTCAACAAAAAAACTCCCAGCTGCCTAAGACTTTGCTTTATTCTGTGGCAGTTCATTCCATGAGCCATTGACTACAAGGTGTGTCAAGTCATGATGTTTTCTTCTGTGTTTTCGATAGAGGAAGTATTTTGGAAGTGGGGTTCCAGTTTTCCAAGCCATCTTTTTAAAACTTTTTTTTTTCTTGAAATTGTTTTTAATTTCTGAGTCTGCCATATATTTTCACTTGACTGTAGCTGTCAAAGATTTTCCGTAGTTGAGTTGCTTAAAAATTCTTCTTTGACAATCTAAGTCAGTATCGGTATGTGTCAGTATAGCAAGTGTTTCACCGTCTATGTGAACTGCAGTCAGGATCTGTAGTATGTTACAGGAGAAAAGTGACTTATGTATGTTGGAGAAAAAATGAATAGGTATGGGAATGGTTGTGGACTTAGGAGCACTTAGGAGCTCTTGTAAAGGGGAAGAAAGGCAGAATTAGGATTGATATTTGTATATAGAGAGACTATAATCTTCCAAAGACATGGTATTTTAAATCACATAGCAGATCAGAAGTGAACTGTTTTCTTCTTTATGGCCCAGTATAGTACATCATCAGGCCACTTTGTTGTCCACAGTGACAGGGCAGTCTTGAATTAGGCAGATTTGCTATGCTCTTCTGCCCAATAGCTGTTTCCATAATCAGGGTGGAAAGAATTCCTCTGTATGCTCACACAAATTGGGTCCATTTTTTTTTGTCTATTTATGAGTCTGCTCTGTGCAAAAGGGATTCCTGTGCTTTGCCTCAGTTGCAGACCACTTCTCCACCAGAAACACAGTAGTCTGGCAAGGCAGCAAAAAGGGTGAGAACATGGACAGCAATTGCCAGACCATCACAGTCCATTAATTTTATCTTAATTATACTTTGGCCCATGATTAATACAGGTCATTGCTGCTTGGTCACATTGTAGATCATGTTGAATATTGTACAATGACAAGTACAACTCCTCTGAGTCATTTTGACTCCATGGCTTAAACAATCATTGTTTAAACAGGGTGAGGAAACTGTTTATTTTAAAAATGTTTCCAAGAAGTCCTAATCCCCTTTTGGGGTAGATGGAAGAGTTTCTGCTATGAGATTACTTTTGACTGTAAAAAGCCGTCAGGTTGAATACTGAAAAGGAAACAAAAAATATAATTTAGGAGCTGTTTAGCTTTCTCACCAAGTAAAGTGACAATATTTCTTTGGATTTCCTCTTTAGCCAAAGTGTAGGGTGAAATGTCTTTGTAGGTTGAGGTGAGTTCATTAGGCAAAAAACGTGTTTTCAGAAGACTTTAGGTCAGCAGTACTTAGAAGCAGCCTGGCTCAATGCCTGCGCATCCACAAAACTCATCACTGTTGTAAGAACATCACTGGATAAAAAGGGAGAAATAATTACCCCATGATAGATTATTCATTCACCACACAGGGTAGCATTGCGTGCTTTTTTCTGAGGAGTTTTGAATGTTGTTGTGGTCATGTCCCTGGTGACTGTCCCAAACATCAACCTCTGCTAGTTTGCATTGCTTGCAGGTCATGGTTACACCTTGTGTAATCAGCTGACAATCTACATGAGCAAGAACTGCAACCTTGCTGTGACATCCTTCCTTAGCAAACACCCCTCTTTCTGTCCTAATTGTGAGTCAGATGTTTTCTTTCTCCATATGTTTCATATCACATGCTATAGCTTCAGTGGGAGGGTCCGGCACCTATGTCTAATCGAGGGATGAGTTGCGTGCGAGTAGCTTGAGAGATGGCTTTTATGTTGCTGTGCTGCCTGCTGTCACCATGTAGACCCCTGAGCAGCCCTCAAAGTGTCATGCTTTGTCCTGTTTTTTTGGGGGGGAACTGCTTTGCCCAGAAGAGTTTGATAATAAAACGCAGAAAGCCAGGAGGTACCTCAGGAGGAGCATAGCTGGCACTGAGAACGTGTGCCTCTTGTCCTGTTCATCATTCAAAGCCTTTGGAAAAGCCCTGAGAAGGAAAACATAGTTTCATGCTTTGATGGAAGTCAGAAATGTATTCTCGAAACCACAGGTTTGATTCTCTGCTGCATCTGAGGATACCAGTTGGCTTGAGAGACAGTTGGAAACCCTGTTCCAAAAGCCTTTCTTTCAAACATAAGTCCGTATTTTCATGACTTTTACATGCTGGTTGAGTATAATGTAATTGTTTGACAGAAGCTGAATCGGTTTGGTCTCTTCTGCCAGAAGAAAAGTCTTGAACAGTAGTAATTCAGGTGTAGCCTTTCTGCCCTCACCCCACCCCCTCAAGAGTTAATTTAACCTCTTGGCCTCACAGTTTTATTTACAAGAGAGTTATGCTTCTGAGTTTCTTGTGTGTTTATACAGGAGACAATGCAAAGGGATTACAAATTGAGTTATTTCAAAACATATAAATGTCTTTGCTGACAAAAATCACAGAAAAATATTTTTAAAAAAACCCCAAACCTAGGACTACCCAACTCCAAACCCTTTGTGTGTAATCTTAGTAGAGGTTACATACTGGGGAACGGTTTGCTTACTGGCACCTTCTTTCAGGAGCAATGGCTAAATACATAAATGTAAGTGTGTGCAAGTACAGTTCTGCAATTATTACTTCTTATTCCAGGATTGTAGGAGTCTGGCAGGAGCTTCCATACATGGTGACTGCTTTTCTCCTCGGTTTTAATTACATGTGTATAGATGTAGTATGTCTTCAGAAGCTCAAAATTCCTTTCTCATTTTCACGTATGGTTATGTGAGAGGTTTTTTGCTCACAGGACCAGATGATACATTTCTTGCAGTGATGAGCAAATGGGAGTAGGAGGAAAAGAGCTCTTCGCACTGATAGTCCTACATAATTACATTTAAAATGGTGGAATGAGTCGAGACTTAGTTGTTGGACCATATATGTGTACTTGTAGGTTAAAATAGGTACAGTAGTTGCATTTCTCACAGAACTTTCTTAATGGTTTTATATAAGCGTTGGCAAGAATATAAAAATCACATTCATTTGTCAATAATTACTTTCTACCAAATGGCAAAGCAGTAACAACAGAGAGCTCTCCCCGCTATACCTAATGCCATATGCAAGGTATTTGAATAATTTGACCACAGAAGCTGTTCCACACTCTCATGAGTGATATCTCAGGGAATTTTGTTCTTGTGTGGAAGTAAACAAAAATGTTCCGTCTTTGCTATTTTAAGCAACAAGTGGAAACTTTCATGAGTGAAACAAAGAGTTGAAATGTAAACTAAAACAGCTTTCAAGTTGAAGTTCAATTTTTGGGTTATAAACTGCTTTTGTAACACTTCTCTGTAGCTTCATTGCTTCTTTCGAATGAGTGATTACAAAACACTATTACCGGTTCCCTGAAGTAAGGGGAGAGGGTGAATGCTTGTCTGAAAAGATGGAGGAGCTGGAAACCTTCACTCTTTCATTCAGAGTCTCTCTGTTGGCTTCTGTGGTGGGAATCAAATAATGAGAAAAGTATTTATCTGAAATTGTAACTGTGCTGTGCCTCATCTTCATCTGCTTTATAGTCTTTTCTAGATGCTTTATACATCTAGAGTCCAGAAAAACTGCGGTCTTACACAAACCTCACTTCAGGTGCTACTATGTTACAAACTTATTTTCTTCATTTTTTCAAATTTTTGGGGGATTCTGGCTTTTTACCCACTGTCACAATTTATATTGTAACTACTAGTGTGCCTGTTCTCAACTCTTACTTTTGCTTTCTATTTGGCTGAAGATAAGGTGTGTGCAGTTGCACATAAGGTTTGGTATGCTTCTCTACAACAGAGATAAGAGCCAACTAGAAATACTAATCAGTGGTAGGAGAGTTGTAAAACAATCATGTGAAGCTCATAAGGATCTCAATTTGTCACTTTGGATACTGAATCACCTTGTCTGGTGTGCCAGTGTAGATCTGTGAGGAATAAGTTGAACACCTTTTTGATTGAGTGCTTAACTGAGATGAATGAAGCTTAAATTGATTAAAATGTTGTGCTTTTTCCTTTCCCAGCAGCATGCTTGAGGAAAATATGTACTGAATTTTTCCTCTATAAAAGCCAATAGAAATTAATTCACCTGTTTAGAACTAGAGTCCAATTAGTTGTATAATGTTGGACTGAATTTTTTTCTGGACACCCATATAAAAACGTAAAGGGAGAAGCTAGTGGCTCTTACTATCCAGGTATAGGAGCATTATTAGTGCCGCTCCAACTGCTTAAATCCTTTGTAGCATATGTGCAAGAACAGAGACAGAATAGTGGGGTGTTCAGTGTTCTTGGGGTTTTTTGGTTTGGGTTTTGGTACTTTTTTTTTCTTCAGTTCATTCTTAGCACTGTGTTAAATTAGTCAGTGTGTTTATCTCTTCTAAAGCCATCTTTTTACATTCCTGTTTTGAACTCTGAAAACATGATGGACTACAAGGCAAGAATACCTCTGTTTTTTGAGCCTAGGACTATAGTACCTGTACTCGAGGAGCCCAAATCAAAACACTCCATTTTTGGAAGATACTTCTGCTTTAACATGGGTTGAATTTTCAGTGGCATGGAACTTTTCTCTTGAATTCTTTTGTTTCTTTAAGTTCTATTTTAATTAAATGCTGTTTGGAAAAGTGAAAAGCTTCACCAGGCGAGCTAAAGATTTATTGGCTTAAATTACTTTTGTGAACATTGGAATGATTCTGTTGTCTTGCATAGCTGGTTTAAACCATATTTATTATTATTAGAAACCATTTTGAGTTGGAATAATAGGAAGTACTATGTAATCTCAGCAATATTTTTACTGTACGGCATGCATTTTAACAAATACTGAGAAATCTTATATTGTAATAATCTGTCACGATAAGCATTTAAGAAATTATTGATAACAACTATCTTTGCAGGAAGATTTTTCCTGTGAATGATGTGACATGCATAATTCTGTGTTTCCATACCTCATTTTAGTTCCTCCATTAGGCTAAATCTTGCTCTAAGCATATTTATGCTAGTCTAATATTATTCCCATATGTTGAGGAGGTGAAATGGTAGCAGGCAAGAGGACCGCTGTTACTGTAAGGAGTGTGAGAATGGCTGAGGCACAAAGCTTTCTGCTACAGCTGAACCTTTAAAGACCACAAGGACCTCCTTGCTTGCTCCTGAAGCATAGCTGTCTCTGGGGCAGTACACACAAAATGTAAAAATCTGTGTGTATGACACATCACAATTTAGGATAGGTGATGCGATGAAACTGCTGGCATGATACAGTTGTCTAAGATGAATTTGCTGCCAGTTCACTGTTAAGGCTCATCCCTACAAATGACATCAGTTATCTGGTTAGAAATGAACAACACTTTTTGAAAGTATAACTAGATGTTTCCACATGTTCAGTGGTTCTCACCGAAGGTTCAAGGGATTTTGGTACAGTGCTGATACCAAGGAATGGTGATTTCCATAAAAAGGCCATTGTATGGATGCAGTTCAGTTCTCTTCCATTTAAATATATTCCTAAGGCAAACTGTGTGTTCTTGTTGCCCTACCAAAGCTTGTGTCTGTGACATCTGAAAATTTTTTCACAGCTTTTTGGTTGGTGTGAACTACCTAGTATATTTTTACTGTACAATTTTTTCATGATTATGTTTTATCAATGAAGCACTTTGGAAACCTATGAAAGCATTCAAACATTAATGTGTCTTAAAAATATGCTATTTTAAAACAGTTATTCATGGTTGAGATATTGTAAAGTTAGTGAGATACTTCTGTCCAATTTATGTATGCTGTTCTCTCAGATAAGTGGTATCAAGTGTAAATACATGTTAGACAAGATGTTAAGATCTTTCCTCACATGTATGCAACTCTCTTGTTTTGTTGCTACATAGTTACACTGATAGTTGTTTAAAAATACTTTTACTTTACATGAGTACTATTGTTTTATTCCTCTCACCTTGGTTATTGTAGAATATTTTTGTTTATGCTATTGAAAGCAAAACAAAGATTACATCATTATATAGCAATCTTCTTACAAGCATATACATCTCTTAATATGTTTGTGTACCTTGCTCTAAATTTTCAACTAATTTTCTTGGTAATCTGGTTAGTTTCAAACGGTGTATTTCCTTAAATATATGTACAACCATTAATAGAAAAGATGAACATAATTTTTGAGAACTAGAATACAGTAAATTGAAAAAGCAGGAGTTAATATATTTTTATATATATCAGAAAAAAAACCTATTTCTTTTTAAAAAGTTCATGCCTTTATTGGATTAGTTTAATGTAAAATAAATCATGCCGGTTTGAGATATTCAAGTGAAAACCTGAAAATATTGATTAGAATGTTATGCCTTCAACTAAGACTCTGGCCAACATCTAGAACTATCTCTGAAGGGGCTTGTATCAAAAGACAGTAAGGTTTGTTTATTTTGCTTGAAATTATGTTGAAATTTTTAGTGCTCTCAGAAGTGATTTTAAACATATACTTTTGATTTATGGGTGATCTTTAAAAGATGTTTAGGAGAAGTTTAATTTATGTGATAGAAAGGAAAAGAGATGTTTGCTTTTTTTTGCTTTTTTTAATCTTCAATTGTGTTCATAGAGTATAATGTAAATCTAGAAAACTTCTTTGTTCTGAAATACTTCTTGCAATAAATTAAATTTATATCTTATTCTGAAATTTGAGAAAGGAAGAAAAGCATGTTTAATCAGGACAAATTAAAATTAATGAGGTCAGTTTATTTGAGTGTGACATTTTAATTTCCATCTGAGTAATTGTGGTATATTATGAGAATTGCTGCTCTGTCTCTTGTACTGGCTTTTATCGGTATAATGCATAGCAGTTGCTAACGTGCGTTGTTCAGAACGTCCTAGCTCGTTCAGAAACAAAAGCAGACCCCAGAGTAAAATATCTCTGCCATTTTCTAAATCCTCCTTATTTTGTAAGTTGCTTTGTCTTGATTTGGTTTTTCAATTTGTCCTGGAGGTGAATTGAACTGTAATTAGTTCAATCAGTCCCCTCTGTGCCTATGCAGAGTACTTAAGGCATGCTAATTGAAAGCCTGCAAGACAAGGGGGTTAGCTTTCAGCCACGGAGGTTGCTGCCCCCTACCCCTTCTAGTGGGTTCTAATGTTACAGTTCCTTTGAATAACTCTGGATTATACCACTCTTTTCCACTACTATGTTGGAAAAAGTGAAACAGCACATGGAAGGCTGTACACCCACTAGTATGAAGTGGTTTGGGAAGGGAGGGATAAAACCCCAGCGGTGTTGGCAGTTGATGTGTGTGAACTGGAGGGAAGATTAAAGCATTAGGAAGTTTTCTGATTGTTTGCCTTTCTCTGTAAATCAGAAAGGATTTTTTTCTCTTGACTCCCTCAGAGTTGCTAAAGCTTTAGGTGGCCCCAGTCACCCCTGAGATTTCTGGCAGACATGGTAAGGGCTTAAAAAGAGCTGGCTGCAACTAGTGCTGGGAAGTCAGCCCAGGCTGCACAGCCAAGAAGGGAAGGAAGGTCACGCAAAGGGAAACCATGTCAGGAGCCTGGGGAATCACATCACCTGCNGGGGAGTACCTGACCTGTACTGAATGGAGGGCAGCAGAAGCAGTGTGATTTCTGTAGTCTGTTTCCCTTCTCCATTGGTAAGGGAGAGAACAGCTTCTGGTCCTTGCTTTCAGGGCAAGTTATGCGTTATTTCTGGTGACTCCTAATACAAAATGCGTAAGCAGTCCCGGAAGCAAAGAATGGAAGTTGGGAATGTGGTCATCACGTTATTGCACTAACTACATTATCCATAAAGCATATGCTAAATGGATTAAGAGCAGGCTGCCATCTCCAAAGTGGCTCTTCAAAAAGATGCCTGTCCATCTCCTCAGAGCTTAAAATAATTTTTGTTAATGATCTAGAAACAAAGACGAAATCCTTGACAATTATGCTGTCTACACATTTTATTAAAGCAGTAAACAACTATTACAGAGAAATTGAAAGAGTCCTATAGTTGTAGCAGCCAGTATCTAAAACTGAGGAAAGCTGACACCAGTCTTGGGGCTAAGAATCACAGGCTGAAGCACATGGACTTCAAAAGGGCCAATAACAAGGACCAGGTCCCCTAAGTGATGCTGGAGAAGAAAATAGTAGTGATATTTCTGTATTCATTTTCACGTGAAATAGACAAATATATAGGGGTACAGATATACCGCTTTTTGTGTGTATGTATAAACTGGTGCGGGTTGGTGAGGCTGACCCTCGCTGGCGTACTGTTTTGGTATTCTTACTGAAAAGAAATGTTAGGGAAGGAGGAAGAAATGATTAAAAAGAGCACTTGAACAAGAAGTTAGGAGAAATGCCTCTGAATAACAAACTTCAGAGCTCAGGTTGCTAATCAGATAAAAAAATGGAAGTTAACACAATAGTAGTACAGAAGAATATTGAGGACAAAAAGCCAAGAATTAAATCATACTCTGTTCTAATGCTTGCAGACAGATGCAGGATGACTGAGAGTAATGAGTTGCCAGAATCTGTGGAGCCCACAGCACTCATCACGCCTCCATACCACTCTGGAACGTCTGCGCGGGCAAGCTAGCTTGAGCAGGATTAAATACAGCAGGGTAAGGGGTTGACATGAGAAGATTTGCAACAGCCAGGAGAATCAGGAAAAAAAAAAATCTTTGTGTGAAGGTATAGTATATTCTGGCCTTAAGTTTGAGTAAATCAAAGGAATGTGCTTAGCATTTTACAGTTAAGTTGACTATTAATTTGTCTGTACAGGAATTATGTGGTGTCCTTACTAACAAGGTGGTTTTATTCAAATTGTATTTCAGTTGCTTTGTATCGGTTAATATCACTTCTGGACACATTCTTCTAGTGCCTGCCATATTTATGTCTGATCACAGACCACTTTGTGATCATATCCACATGGTATATGGCTGAATTAATTTTACAGAGTTATTGCTAGTATTACCAGAAAATGAAAAAAAAAATCCTCACTGTCTTCTGGAAAAATCCAATTCAGTTTATTTTTCTTCTTGCCATGAATATCTTTTATATCATTTGCCTTGCAAAAGTCTAACATTTGGTTTTATATCTCGAAATTGATGCTAAAAATACTATTTATCTTTTTTAAATAACAATTTTCAGAAAGGGTAAAAGTTTAGATTTTACTCTGCACAGTGTATTATGTTTCTAAGAAGTGATGCTACCATCATTGAATATTTTTATAAGCCTTTGAGTACTGCTTGTTAAAGGGAATTACTCGGAGTACTTCATAAAGCAATATTTTCCTGTAGAAATTAGGTTCTCCATTTACTTTGTAGTGTATTTTGGTTTTCTGCTGAAACTCTACCTTCAAGTATTTGAACAGAAATCTGAAAAGTGCTATGTAAAGTGGGGAAACTTTTTTTTAGATGAAATTTAGAACAATTAAAATGCACATTCCCAAATACTATGTGCCCCCTCCCTCCTGCTTTAACACAGTTCAGAAGTATTGAAAATAATGACGCATCAACGTTGGTGTACTATTATTTTTCACACAACTATAGGAGTATCACTTTCACCTTCCACTAATAATCAGAAGATGTTTAGTTTCCTTCCCAGAAACTATGGTTAATTTGTATATTAATACCTAAATAAGGATTCAATTTCTGTAAGGCTTAAATAGTTTGGTTAAAGAAAATTCAAATGCTTTAAGACTAAAAAATATTTTAAAAAATTAATGAGATTTAGTTAAAAATGTTGACATTTCAGTTCTTCCGGTATTACCCTAGTAATAGTATAGATTAGTTGCCTAAAGAATATTTCCAGAATGTTAGCTATTGTAGTTATGTGGGGTTTCTGGTGGTTTTTGGTAGTTAAACTTCCCAAACTGCTGCTGCTCTTTCACAATAACCATTAATGGAGACAAAGACAGTGGGATCTGTCTTTGGTCCATATCCCTAAGCTATGCCTTTTTCACTATAGGAAAACTAGGGGCTGGAAGGGATGGACCTCTAGAGATCATCTAGTACAGCCCCCATGTTCCTAACTGCAAATGCACAAATGCTGCTGGGACTCTTCATCCAACCTTGAGCATCTGGGAATGGGCACTTCAGTCTCATGAAAGAGATGGCATTCTTCAACAAGGACACTTCTGTTTACCTTCATCAGCTCCCATTCAGCATCACTGAATAGATGTGTGGTTTCTGGACAATTGAAAAGAAAAAAACGTTAAAATGCAGCTGTCAGCTTTGTCTCCATTATATCATGCATGTAATTTTTTTAAAAGTAAGGAATCAAAAATTAATTCAGGTAACATTAATTCAGTAGCTGTTTTGAATATGGTAGTACAATAGAAATCCTGTTACATTAGAAGAGGCTGTTATCTTTCAGTGCTGATCACATAGCAATACTGCTAGTACTCCTCTCTTTATGATCTTCCCCCCCATAGAAGGGAGAAAGATAAAGGGAAGTTAAAGCTTGTGTGCAGCTCATGGCTTGTTCAATTCCTATACTAGTAGTAATTTTTTGTTTATTTTAGTCCAGGAAACAGTGTTGTACACTTAATGAAAGCAGATTTCCATAGGACTTTGAAATTTTTCTCTCTTATTCCCTCACATGCAATGTGTTTCCTGAAGTCAGTATGTGAGTGTGGAGAAAACTTATTTTTGCATGATTTCCTGCTCAACAGTTAAATCTTTTACTGTTAATCAGTCTTTTATCTGCATCTGCACCATTATTTTGTTAAAGTTCATGCATTATGAAATGATGAGAGAAATCTTGTAGTACCACTTGGATGTTAGTAAAGCAGAACATCAAATCCTCAACATTTTCTCTCAAGTACTCTGCACTGCACCTAGGAAAATAATCTCTCAGCTAAAAGTTTTCACTTGAGTTCTGCACATGTGCTTTGACCTGATGGACGCTCCCACCTCACAAACATTTTCTTCTCTGGTGAGCTTTAAAGAATCCAGTTAATCTGTACACGTGTACCTCTTCAAACCTCTTTAACTATCTGTGGCTTCAAAATCTTCAGGTGTGTGGCACTGCTGCAGCCAGTATCAACGCTTTCCCCCTACTTGGTTGGGTGCCTGCAGTTGCCAGTCTCTGCTGTTGCTTTCTCACTTCGTCTGTAGCTGGTTTAAAATAACAAAAAAGAGAAATATTTTTGGATCAGTTTCTATATTAAATGTCAGTTATCTACAGTGATATACAGTCCTTTAAAGAGAAAGGAAAGGCAATTCACTCCTTTCTCCTTAGTGTAAAAGCTTTTAGTAAATGAAAGGTGGGATGGGCTGGGAGCCAGGAGAATGGGTGCTCTTGTCTCTAAAAAAAAAAGCTGAGGTTGCTTATTCCGGGCAGTTCACAATCCCCTTTGACCCAAACCTCTGGTCTAATTTTTAGTGTTGATATAACCAGCATTTTGTTTATGTTTAACTGATGCTATAATCATTTTAGTGAGTGTTTGAAACAGGGTTCAGATCTCGCCTGTTTATCTCACTTTGATCCAATAGTACTTCTGGCATGAACATGCAAAATATGTATTTGGTGATATCTGTTAACATCAGACTTCCTTAGTAGGGAGCAGCTTTACTTCAGAGGTGAGCAAGTAATTCAGGAACTGCAGTATTGGACCTGCCGTTTTCTTGTAGCAATACAAGCAAGGTGCTGCTGCTAGCTCCTATCTATGAGCATCTTCAGAAGTGCATGGTTGTCTGTTCATCTTGCAGCTTCTCCATTGCCATAGGAGGCAGAGGGAAGCATTTATATCATCTTGATCTACTATTCAAATGGAATACTGTGGGATGGGCATTTATTATGAAAGTTATAATAGCAATATACCCGCCCATGTGTATTACGCATTTTCTTATTAGAGCTTTGTGAGCATGTCTCCCCTCTCCTTGTCAGGCTACTTGCTATATTAAAGATTTCATAGTAAAAGAAATGCTGTAGAAATAGAAGGATGTGTCTATAAACATATTAGTAATGGGTTTTAGTTCAAAAACCCCATATTTTATTTTACTAAACTTTAGTTCTATTCTTAGCACTTGCTGCAATGTGCTGCTGCAAAAGACAAGTATAATTACTGAATGAGAAGATCTGCTGGAAGGTGGTACCTATTTGTGTATTGCCGAGCTGGTTGCTGCTAGCTAACACTCAATTAAGGAAAGAACAAATCAGCTGTTACTTTATTACTGAAAGATGAATAATATAGCACTCAAATTATTTGTGCTACTAGCTTCATATAAAAGATCTGCTTGATTTTGTTTGCACATTTAAGACTATTGAAAAATGGAATTGTGAAGCATGTGAATAGAACCTCTGTAGTGATGCCTGAACGTGATGGTATCTGAGAACCAGTTTGATGAAAGGAAATTCCAGTTTCTATTTGGAGGGAAAAGTAAAGTAAGAATATTCTAGATTTCAGGAAAAATAAAAAGAAGAGACTTCTGACATAATGGCATTTTCTAACTCAATCCAAAACATGCATAACGTCTAACCCAAGGAAGCAAACAGGAAAAAGGTGAAAGAAAAAGTCTTTGAGGGGATCTCCAAAATGCAAATAGTTTGCTTGAAAGGAGCGCTGTGAAGATGGGGCAGAGGCACACACGCTGGCATAAGTGATATTTTCTCTTTGGACACAACTTGGATTTGCCGGATAGTTTTGCTTTTCACAAAACTGAGCAGAAAAGAACAAAATGTACCTAAGAAAAGAAACGTATCCTGCGAAATGATTTGTTTAATAAACTGCTACATCCCCTAACTGGAATAATTTCCTTGAACATGATGGAATACGGGTGTTGCTTATCTATTTAACATGGAAATGTGAATTGTTAAATAGTCAAAGTTGAAGCACTAAAAAGTAAAAATCTAATCATACGTGAACACAGGTAAAAGTTAGGTGATATAGTAGCTAAATAGAATTTGTAGTTGACAGAGAAAGCAGTATGCTTGATGGCTTGAAAGCAGGTGGAGTGTGAATGTATACAGCGCTCCAGCTTAATGCTGGAGAGCTTAACCAAGAGCCTACTTAGTCCCATCTCCATTTTGTGATGACTCCTGATTCTCTAAGTAGGGATGTTTTCTATAAAAGTAAATTTAAATAATCCAAAAATGAATGTATGCAAGGGCATTGCATCACTGAGAAAAGTAAAGCAGTAAACTGTCTTAGACCTTAAGAGGAGGCTGGGGGATGAAAGGGCAGCCAAGCAGAAAAAGAGTAAATATAGTCACCTTCACCATGATGCTCTGATCAGGAAGATGCAGATAAGGTCACATTTCTCATGTAACTAGAGATTTTCCAGATTTGGTCCCTGCTGTGCCGCTGTGGTGAGGCTGGGGACTTGGAAGCACACACGGACCCTTTCTCCCCTTCCCAGAATGGGTATTCTCATGTGTGTTGATTGTCAGCTGCACTGCAGTTTCATTCCAGGGCGCGCACCCCTGCGTTGCACTCCATCACTGCTTACAAAAAGTGCTATCTAAGACTTGTGGATAGAAGACACCAATCCATGAGTACAATTGCAGAGTTGTAAACAAAGTGTAGATAAAAATTTTGATTCTATATACAGCTCCCTTGCTGCAAGCCACAGAAGCACCAGTTATATTGCATTCAGAATACATTTTTTCCTTCTAGATGGCTGGAAGCTGCTGAGTCAACACAAATGCAAGCTTGCGAAAGTCTGACATATGGGAAAAGGCTGAAGGGCAAGCTGCAGGTTCCTTCTGCTCTCCTGAAGTAGTAAGTAAAATGTTGGCTACATTGCCGATATTCCAAAAACCATGGGCAGAAGTCTGCAGAAAAATGAAGTATTGGTCCTCTTCATTCCTGCTTAGTTAATGAAATTTCACCCAGAGTTATCTAGGGGAAAGGAGGTTGCACTTACTATTTGTTTTCTAGAAAGGGTCAAACCAAAGCAGTGGTGAGAATGTCTGCCAAGGACACATCAGGCAAACGGTAGGAATTGGTGGTGCCACGTGTTCAGAAGTGCCTCCTGCAAGGGAACTCTGCAGTTGATCTGTACCTCTCAGGTGAAAAACAATAACTCAGTTATTCAGTTTTCTTGGCTTCTTACAGAGTCTTATTTTAGCCTTACTAAAGGGAAGCACACCAAAATGTTACCATGCATAACCTATGCATGGTAACTCTTGGGACTTCCAAGAAGGTTCTTAGATTTTGGATGTGTCTGCATGGCCTGTTTTTCAGAGGACCACAAAACCAAGGAGTTTTTAAGAGAAAGACTCTTGAGTGTGTATATCTGGGTGTCTGGTGATCTTCACTAGAGAATCTGCATCATATGTTGGCATTTGGTAGTGGAATCCATATTGCTTCTCCAGGAATACAGTAGCAAAGTCAATTTAAATGANAGGAGAGGAGGAGGGGAGGGTGTTCTTTGGGGAGGGTATAGGGGTGGGGAGGACACAAAAATCCAAGATGAAAATCTGGATTGTTATTAAAAGCATTACTTTTGTGTTCAATGGTGATTTTAAAAATACCTGGAAGTGTATGGATTAATTCATTAGTATTGGTGATTACATCTTCGTAAACCTTTCCAGCTAGTCATGCTTCCTGGCTAGAGTGAGGAACCTTATTTGTTGGTCTTCTGATCTAATTGAACAGATGGCAAAATAACAGTGTTGATAAAACAAACAATTTGGTGTTTATAAACCAGATCTTGCTAGGCTTTCTTTGTAGAACCCAAAACATTTGGCCCAAGTACTGTGCCTTAATGAGTTACCGCAGTTCATCTCAGTTTCAGCTCCTTGGAAAGTCAAGGGAAAACGTGTGAGCCCAATTGATGACTAGGTTACCTGATGTGCAAGAACTGAGTAAGCTAGGAGGAGGAAAATTTGTCAGAGGTCTTTTGGAATTGGGATGGCCTCTATCTGTAAGAAAACTCTTGTGAATGGTTAAATTTTTAAATCTTTAAAATTTCTGTGTAGCTTGAAATGCGTCTTGTTAGACTAAATACTATCTTAAAACGTAGCCTGATGGATGTATGCAGGTGATTCTGCAAATGTAACTCAAATCAGCTTTAATAATTTCAGTAGAAAGGATTTGACTGTCTCTTATTGTCGAATTTTATGTTTATAGCATGCAGACAGCAGTTGAATGGTTGGAAATATGTGGGTAGTTCTGTGTTCTGTTATAATCAAAGATTAGAGCTTTTTTGCATTCTTCAAACTTTGTAGCTCAAATTAAAAGCAGCTGTTGAAATGTTGAGAGTAGAACTCCTGTAATCAGAAGGAAGTCATTTGGACAAGCCCCAGCATGCTGACATATACTAGGAAGGGTAGCCCTTGGTGCATCTTCTGGTCTGAGGGACCCAAATGTAGTGTTGAGCTAATTTCTCTAGCCAGGAAGCTATTGATTGAGGGGCAGTGGCTGGGGCTATCACCATACCACCTCTTTTCCCTGCCCCTCTGTATAACTTGTTAAGGAATTTAGGCCTACGCTGTTTATTCTCCTTATTCCCAGCTCAGTTTTGAAGTGTAGATAAAACTAACTGAAGAAAAAAAAAAAGTCTTCAATAACAGTAATTTTCCCAAGGGCTGTTTTTTCACATATATTCGCTGAAAAGAAAAATTAAAGCTCTACAGAGGCAGAGAAAAATTACAATATTTAGTGTGAATTCAGGTTACGCTGTATTTTTTTTTGAGTACCCAAAATAAGCAAACATTAATTAACTACAATATTTCACCATCAAGTCCTTTGACTTCATCAGTGTGTTAGATTTAATGAATATTTTTTTAAATATAATAAAAAATAAGCCAACTTTAAAACCTTTTAAGAATAGATGTAATTAAATGCAAAGACCGACTTTACAAGAGTCATATTGAGATGTGGCAGCATGTAATTGACAATTTTTTTAACACTGAAACTGAAGATTAACTTCTTTCATAGATTCAGATTACAAAGAACTTATTGAAAAGTCAAATTGGAAGACCATAAAGTGTTTTAAAGCCAAGTTAAAACTTGTTAACTTTAATTTCCAAAGTATATAATGCATACCAGCATTGAAATTATTGAAAATAAATGCTCCTTTATGGAGCACTTAAATATTTTGTTTTCCTTCTGATCACAAATAAACCCCCTCACACATTTCAAAAACTGTCAAAAAAGGAAATCTTTTGAAATTAAATGCCAGCAGAGTGAATGTGATTTTTATGAACAATTTTGATTTCAATAAAGCTGCATTCTCTGATAGATAATTGTTCAGTTGTATTTTTTTTTCCGACTAGCTCCAGTGCAAAGTGGCTTATTTATGTGCTTTTTATTTGTGCACGTTTTATTTTGTATGGCACATTTCCATTTCATCTTAAGAGCTTTATAAAGATTAAGCTTTATAGAGCCCTTTCTGCAGATATTATCCCCATTACACAGGAAGGTAAGCAAATACAGAAGAAGGTTAATTGAATTGCCCTGCTGCAGTATGTAAGTATTGGAGCTGGAACTACAATTTGGGAATGATCGTTCCCAAGTCAGTGCTTTAATCTAATATAGCACAGGAGTCTTTCCTTTAGTATTGTAACCACAGAAAAAAAGAAGGGGAGAAAACACAAAGTTAATAAGATCTTAAAATTAAGCTCAAAGGTATTGCTTTTAATCCTGTTGTGTTTCCAATAACAGCCTTCTTTCCTTCATGCCATAGCTGGTGAGAAAAACAGGACCGACTGAGGCCAATAGGAGCCTTGCTGTTCATTTTCAGTACCAGAGTTTTGGTTGAACATACATCTTTGTTTTTTCCTAGGTGTTTCAATAGGGGACAAGTCTCAGATTTTTAAGAGCATTTAGAAATTCAGCACCACAATTAAGATCACTTTAAAATGGTTTGTGTGACCTTGTAGCAGTGGCTTGACTGTTTAGGCAAAGCACATGGGGTCACTGTCCTGAGAGCAGTAAATGCCCAACACTCTGAAAAGCTGTCCAAGTGACCTGTGATACATCTGGGTCGTCAGCTTCTACGGGATTAGTTTTTGTACTTGTTACAGCTTTAACTCCTGTTTGGCATTCTTTCACTTAAATTGGGATTGGAAGTTGATATCTGGTCATGAAGTATCTTGCATGATTTTTCTGATTTTGGAAGAATTCAGTTAAAATCTTTACCTCCTTACTCTAATGAGTTTCCGTGTCTCAGGCTAATGTAACGCCAAACCAAATATGAGACTGTGCAAGAAGGGGGAAGTGCAGGAGGGAAGGTGGCTGTGACCCTTCCCCAGAAGGTATTTCATGCATGTGCTACCACAGCATCAGCCACAGATACAGCTGTTCCTTCCATGGAGCCTGTTTCAGAGCAGCCTTTGGGCTCTCAGGCAGGAAAGGAAAACCTCACTAGGGGTTGTGAAGAGCATGTATTCAAGATTTTTCTCCTGGACCTGCACAGTGCTCTCTCTGCTGTCGGGGAAGCAAGGCAATGGATGTGCTGTGCCCTTGTGATTCCTTTTAAATTCTGTGTTTCAGCTACATGTTATCCTGAGCATTTAGCATAAACATGTTTATGGAAAATATAAAACTTTTATGGGGTAGTGGAGGAGCAACAATCTCCCTTCAGTAGGGCATTTCAACGAGAAGCACTGTTTTAGTAAAACAAAATAAAAATGTCCAGCTCCTCTGTAATTTTTCTGGGAGAGTTTTTTATGGTTTTAAACTGCATATCAAAAATTTTTTTACCTGACCAACTGTGAAAAGTTATGGGGACCTTGGAAAATATCTGATGGTTTAGGTCCATGTACAGACAATTGGGCCTATCCCAAAACCAGTTTTGGGATAAATGGATGAAAACTGCTGGCAGGTAAATATCCAAAGAAAAAAGAATTCAAGATCAATCGGTTTTGTTATTTTTGAGTGGTGTCTTTTTAGTAGATTTCTTTTGTGAAAGATGTTGTCAGAGTTCCTGTTGCAGATAAGCTTGCTTACTTGGGACTACATTTTAATGCAGTAGCAAAATTTATGTGAATTTTTTTTTTCTTCTTGCCGAAACTTTTAGAAATACAAAAAGCTGTAATACCTTTGTCCTTTCTCTAAAAAAATGTAGAGACAACAGGACCCAAATGTATTTGATTACTGTATGGGTATGATAAAGCAGTCTAACTTGTTTACATAGGAGGGAGACATCTAGGGCTCTTTGCCTTGCCTCCTAGGGAAAAATTAGGAAAACATCTTTCTAGACAAACATGGTGACTGCATGTACTAGGGAATAAGGGAAGGTACTTTGCCACTGACAAGCTGCAAGTTCAGGTTCTTATTTTATACAATGACTAAAATATTGTAGCGCTCTGAAGAAATATATTGGGTTTTACTAGCAAACTCCAAACCAAACCTGTATAATTTTCAAGAATGAGGCCCAGAGACCAGGCTACATGCAGTAGCTACGTGTGCACAAATCATAGGTTCCCTGTTCCTGGAGTTATCTGCTTTCAAGAAGGCCTCCGTATTTTAAGAATGAAGTTGTGGAGTAGTTTAAAGACACATGACAAATGCAAACAAGATAATTGCCCCTGTCAGGTTATTTGTGAAATCATACTTGGGAGGTATGCTGCTGTGTTGTTAAAACTCTGACCTTGTAGATCTGGAAAAGTACAAGTTGGGTAGGGGAAGTTTTCTTGTCCTTCTGCAAAACCCAGGAGAGGACAAAGGCACAGATCTCTTTTGTGGTTATCTGGTCCTTGGGTTCAGCTGTGGTTGCAAACTGCTGCAGGGTGCATGGGCAGTGGGGAGAGGCAGAGCTATGGGAAAATCCAGTAGACCGTCCTCCTCCCTATATACCAACCTCTACTGCAACCATAATCTTTATTAGCCAGGAATTCCTATGGCTGTGAGTAGTTCTGTAACCCAAGAGGGCTGAAGTTATTCCGCACTTTTTGGGTAGTGTGTATCCAACCCCCTCTCACCCCCCAGCCCCCTTCCAAACTGCTGTCAGTTGTGCTGTGATCTCCTGTAAGCACCTTCAGGCATATCCAAGGTAGGATGAGACCAACCTGTGGATGGGATGGGCCTTGGGAAAATCTCTTAAGTCCCATGGGAAGGGTGGGAGGGCAGCACCAACACACAAGCCCTTGCCTGGCACCATGTTGCTTGTTCTTGGTCTCCAGGACTGGAAATCTCAAAATAGTACCTAGAGCGAAAGGGTTTGTATGTTTTCATTCACACTAGGGCCTGTTGGACTGTAGCATTCACTATCTAGATCCTTGGAGAAAGCTCCTTTTGTCTGAGCCTATCTGTAAAGATGGACCTGTGGCTTTTGTTGGGGGGTGGGTGGGGTGTCTGCAGGAGCAGAGCTAGACATGGTGATCTGTGATCTCACCTAAGATGTGTTTACTAAGCAGGCTGGGCATGGCAGGTGGTTAGTGATTCTTCTTCTCCTGCTCATGTCACCCAGTAGCAGATGGTAGAGCAGGTGCAGGACACCTTGGGGTGCCTGTCTGTGACCCCTCCCCACTGACTCAGCCTTCTCCTGCCCAGGCAGTGTGTATTTCCCGCCCCCCCAGTGGTGGCTGCCATTCTTGGTGAGGTGACCAACATGGCTATTTGTTTCTTTGCTTTTCTTGCCCACCTCAGATTAATTTAGCTAGTCTGAGCTAGAGGCTTCAGTGCCCTGAACAGGCCCTCAGGTGGGCTTTGCTCTGAGGTGTGCAGCAGAAATTCCTCGACCTGCAGCTTGTCCCAGGAGGAGGGGGAAGAAAAAAACCCAAACGACCCACAATTTTGAGTCCTGTTTTTACTGGGTAACATTCTGCTGCTCACCCTCACTATTGTGGGTTTCCAGGTCACCATATGACCAGCAGCTCTCCCTTGGTGTTAAAGCAGAGACCACAGGACAGGGCCAGCCTTGATACAAGTAATGGAGCCAGCTCAGAACAACCTCTGCAGCATTTCTGTTTAAGAGCTGAAGTCTGATGTGTCTCAATAATAAATTCTAAAAAGAGCCTTATGTACATGAATGGAAAACACCTGGCCATCTTTTTTCCCTTTCATTATGCTTTTATGTTGTCTGTCTCATCTTTTTTTTTTTTTTTGCCTTTTTCTCTTTCCTGCAGAATTTATTTATTTTTTAAAAAAAAAAAGCTTAAATGCCTGGTTGCAGAGCCTGTGCAGGCAGACACTTCTCCCTTTGGAGGAGCCTAGCTCCATTGCTTAGTGGGAGAGGAGGAGGCTGTGCCTGGTGTGGAGGCAGAGCCCAGTGAAGAAGGGTGGGCTCAGTGCCAGCTGTCCTCTCATCCCCTCAGCTTTGGATGCCTTGGAGGTGTCTCTCCAGTCAGCAGCATGTCCCTATGTCTTCCCTTAGCCTTTTTCCCCCTTCACTGCTTCATCAATTTAATCTACACTTGTAGGATATTCCCAAAGACTTGTGATAATGTATTACTACTTTTGACAGAAGATTTCTTGTTTTTTCCTTCAGATATGTAGAGAGAACCTAAGCACACAGTTAACATAGTACACCACATGGTAGTTTTGTGGTCCCAGATTCCAAAAGGCAAGGATTCAAGATGCCAGGAAGGTTGATCACTGTAACTGAGGCTCTTACTATTGTACCATCTGCTCCATACCTCAAATTCACTATCAATTCTGACACAGTTCTTACCTGAGCATCTAGCTAGTTCTATTTTCTACTTTTAAAAAAGGATCACAAACAGAACTTTTGCAGGCTGGTAGGTTGTTTTGGTTTTGGTTTTTGTTTGTTAGTTTTGTTGTTTTTGGCAGGGGTTGTTTTGGTTTTTGTTTTTGTTTTTTTTTTTTCCCCAGCAATTCCTTCTGTTGCTCCAGTATTATAAATTAGGACCTGAAGCACAAAATGATAAACATCTGTAATTTTTAGAGTGCAATGTATGAGTACTCTGGTCTTTGTAGTGCTGATGACTCTACAGGGGCTTTAAATAAAGGACTTATTTTACCTGCTGTCGAGTGTTTTGTGTGTGTGGAAATCCAGCAACATAAGGTTTTCAGGGCTTATTTTTCCTTTTCTGACTTGTAGAATATAGCAGTATCAGTATCAAGCCTAACTTTGGCATATGTTCAGGTACTCTAAACATTAGTGATTTCTAGGTTTCGGTCATAAATATAATTGTTTTTCTGTAGGTTTCACAACCCGTAGAGATGGTCAGATAACTAAGTTCACAACTAACCCATGTTCAAGAGTTAGAATTAGATTGATTATTTGCATTACTCATTTGTTTTAAAAATAAGTGAACTAAACTTTTACTATGGGATAGGTAAACTAAACTGTTATTTTCAATAACTGATTCTATTATTTGTAAATAAGACTTGAAAGTGAAGACTAAAGAGCTAAACAATATGCAAGTTTTGAAAAAGATCTGTGTTGCTACTTTGTATTGGATTTTAACACAAGGGTTCTGTTTATTATAACAGTTTGTTACCATAGAAGTATAAACTGAAAGGTAGCAATGATGACTTAGTGTAATATATTAAATAAACTTGTCCTGTTAGCATTGCATGTATTTACATTACAGTAAGCTGTTTTCTGCTGCATTTACAATTTTGCTATACAAATAAATTAAGGGATCTCATGACAGTATGACTTAACATCTTTCAGTTTGCAGGGAGAAAGTAATATTTGTAGGCATATTTGCTTGGAAGTGGTTACATTAAATTTTCTGTTGGGGCACCATCAAACTTGCCATCTAAGAAAGGAAACAGATGAAAGTCAATCTTATCTTTGTGTTCCCATACTTAAAGGATGGGCAAATATTAAATATTGTATTTAGAATGCAATACTATTGCAAGCAATATTGAATAACCTTTAAAAATATGTTCATATATTATTACATGTTATTACAATAACATACAAACTTCTGCAAAATGAAATAAATTAAAAGAACTAATACAATCACACATGAAGTTTTGTTTGATTTTCTGTGTTGTACAAATGTACTCTTTTGGAAACCAGTGAATTTATGCTCCAGCTTTGGTCGAGCTGAACAAGTGCAGCTGAGTGAATGATCTGGCTTGTAATATCAGTGGCGATAGATAAGCTGTGGGGGAAATCTGAGTCTGAACTTCCAGTCCCAGGATAATTTGCAAGGCTGATAAATCGGGGCGTGAGGGCAGGGAAGAAGTATTTCTGTTTAGATAACAAAGCAGATTTTGTCTGCACTCCAGGTACAAACACTGGGGAACATCGCAGTCCAGTCTGTTTTTATATATTTTCATTATGATACATACTTCCGACATGATACAGGTATAACTCCTCCTGTGAACATCTGTTCCTTAAAAAAAAGTGTTAATTATAACTTAATTTCACTTTTTATAAGGATAAAGCTGATACTTAACTACTTGATGCAAGTATTTGAAGCTAAGCTCTTCATCTTTACCCTTTTTCACTAAAAGTTGTCTGACAAAACACAGAGTAAGCTATTCTTTATGTAAACATCGCCTCCTTTGGTTACTTAGCCTGATGCAGTTCCATTTTTTTTAGGAGCTGTCAGCTCCGGTCCTGGGAGGAGAAGAATGGATGCACTTTTGCAGAGCTGACACCCTTCCTTTGTAGGGACAGCATGTGGCAAAGTCATCCCCTGTGAGGGCACATGCCATCAGGTGCTCTGAGCCAGCAAATTCAATGGCATTTGAAGTTGTAAACAGTCTAGCCAAAGCACTTATAGGATCTCTAGGTTATGATCTGATAAATGTTTTGTATTTTTATATAGTACAACTCTTTTATCTGGAGAGGCTCCCTCACAGAAAATGGTACATACATGGCATCCATTATACGCATGAGCCAAAGAGAAATGCAAGCTCTGCTTACATCCATGCTTAGCTTTTTGTGTTTAGCATTTTGTCTTCCCCACTTAGCTTTTTGTGCTCCTCCGAGCTGAACAGGTTTCTCAGTTACCACTTTGTGTCTGGGATGTGATGCTGCAAGGTTTAAAGGGCCTGTGTGCTGTTCAGTCTGGCTTCATAGGATTTCCCTCCTGTGTTCAGATCTGGTTTAAGGATTGTGGAAGGCAGCAAAGTGGGTGGGAATGTTGCTTACAAAAATGAAGTGTTGATATTTGGGAATCTCTAGATATTACTATAGGCTTGAATATGTGGGGAGTGGAAGCGGGAGGGGATGCTACTCGTATGCCCTCCAGCAGATCACTGTGAAAATGTTACTTTTATCAACTATTTATTTTCATTTTTCTTTTCATATTTTCTCAGTTCCTTTTCTGGAACAGTGGGGTAGGGGAATGTACTTGCAGTTATGTAAACTCTTTCTAAGCTGCTACAATACTTAATGCTTAAACGCCGATCCCATGTTTTCCTTTTTCCAGAATGAGCCTTCCGTTCTGGTTCAATGGAACAAAAAAAACTTGCAAGGAATGCTGATAAAAAAGGAGTATCTTAAGAAAAATCAGAATTTACAGAAGTGTGATTTAGACATTTCTAACTTAGTGGATCTGCTTTGTCTGAAAGTAAGTTAGAAGTGTGATACTGTTTTCATACTGATGCAAAGTTATACCATGAAGTGTTTTGAAAATAAATATTTTCTAGGCTCTTATGTAAATGAAACGGGCTATTGGGATATATTAAGAAGCTTTTGCATNAATATCAGGTAATAATCAGATAAACCAACCCATCAAAAAAACCCACCAAAAAAGAAAAAAGTGAACAATGATGTGTAATTGAGTAAGAAATTACTTTTTAGCATTTTAAACCTTTTTGTGATGGCTTAATGGATTTATCATCTAATGCCTACAAAAAATCTCTGAATCCAACAGAATACAAGACATTGAAAGACTAATGTACACAAATTTGCTTTCTGGTATTGAGACTTTCTGTCCTAGGTCAGTCTGTTTCCATGGTCTCCTAGGAGTGCAGGGGGCTGCCAGGGGTCCAGGCCATCTCCAAAACCCCCAGGAGATCTCTCATTTGCCTTAAGATTATGGAATCATGGAATATTTTGTATTGGAAGAGACCTTTAAAAATCATCTTGTCCACCCACCTCTGCAATGAGAAGGAATGTCTTAGGCAGCACCAGAAATAGCTCTTAGGTCTATCTTATTTAACAGACCTCTGTAAAACACCTATAGTTCTGCGAATCTCAAAATGGACCTCACACTAGGACCGTGGATTTTTATTTACAGTATAAGCCAAGGGTATCTTTTTATTCTCCTTATAAAGCATTGCACGTGAAGTTTGCTGGCAGTTTTTCTGAATGTGAATAAATTTGTATAGATTTCTCACTGACATTTGTTCTTGATTTCTCCCCTCCTTTGTCCGAGAAAAATTTGGACTGCAGTTTGTGTCATCAGTGTGAAAACACTGAGAAACTCTGGCCCAGGACATCTCACACCTAGTTAAGAACCCCCACTGTGTACTTCAACATCTACTTGTGTTCAGTTTTTCCATTCACTGCTTTATGATTTTATCCTTTCATAAGAATTAAAGGGGGGAGATAAAGACACCATAATGTTTCATTACTTCCTTTAATATTATTATCACTATTAAACCATATGTGCTTACACGAAGAGTTTTTGTCTTGCACTGGGATGACTTCAGAATATTTTTTTTCTTTATTCAAGTTGGGCATATTTCTGTGCATTTGTGTCGTGGGTTTTTTTTTTTATTTCAAAGTAAATTCTTCCATAATTGTACTCATTTTTGTTGCTATTATCTATCTGAGAAAGTTTTCCAGACACATCTTTAGTGGTGACATGGTTCAGCTATTTTTGTATGGTGGGATTGAAATAAATGGAACGTACATATACAAAATATATGAAGAGATTTTTTTAATGTGGTTTGAAATTACAGTGACTGTTCTGTAGTCCTGTCGCACACCATTTAGGTTTCATTTTGAATTGCTTTCCTACAAGGTTCTTATTACTGTTGCTTTTCAACTTCTCCCTGTCTACTAAGTTGCTATGAGGACCCTTAGGTCAGAAAGACCTGGTAGAGCTAGAAAGCAAAAGAGCAGAGGAACAGAGGTCAGGCCTACCTGGGGAGCAGAAAAGTTTTATGTCATTGGTGAGGTATGGAAATGTCTCAGAAACACAGGCAGGGAGAGCAAGTGTTTCTGTCATTGCTCTAGTTTATTTCATATCTAAATTACTGCTAATTAAATACTCAATTGTTTAGAAATGGTCTTGTAACATAGCCTGTAAGTGTTGTAGTAAAGTACTGAATATGTAAGTATTCAGTTTAATTGAATAATCCACCCCACCCAACCCCACCGAAAGGCTAAATACAAGTACCAGGATATGTAATAATGTATTTGTTGATAAACATTAGCCAATGGGCTTGTTCAGCTCAAACAGTATACATTAAAAAAAAAAAGAATTTTTCACTGGTAGATAGCTTATTGACATAGTAAATATGTTGTCTGTCTGGGCAAATATCTATAAAAGTTTTATGGTGTTTATAGATAAAGTTAAGATTAAGTGAGATAGCATGGAATTTACCAGATTTTCATTTCACTGTACGAAGGAAATACAGGTTGGTTTAATTGTTTTGTTTTTGTGGAGGTGGTTTTGTTGGGTTGTTTTTTTTTTTGTGTGTGTGTGTGTGGTTGGTGGGGTTTTGAGGGAGTGTTCATGTGGTTTTGTTTTAAACTTTTTAGAAAGCATGGCCATTTATTTGTAACACTTCAACCTACAAAAGAAAATATTTTGTGAATTCCCCAGGGAGATGTTTACTCACTCTACATTATTATTCTAACTTTTCAACCCTTTTCCCTAACTGTTCTATCTGGTAGATTATTGGTACATCATGAAAAGGTAAAAGAGTCGGTGCACCTATGTAAAGCTCTAAAACTAGGTTTGTGTCAAAATATCCAAGGTAATCAATGTCCAGAAGTGATTTTAATTTATAAATAAACCTGGGATTTTTTGCTTTGTTTACCATCGAACTCAGTGTTGCAGCTGGTGGCAGAATGCTCCGTGGAGTTCTGCCTGTTTGAGTCTTTCAGTGAATGTTTTGGTTCCACTTGGTAACACAAACACCCTGGATTTGGGTTTGGTCCTATCTGTCACGCTGATAGCCCAGGATGCTCCTTTCTTGTGCAGAGAGGAGAAGCAGCAGATATAAGGGCTCAAGAAAGAGCCCTTATATCTGCTGCCTTATATCTGAAATATAAGAGCCTTATATAAGGCACAGAGCCTTATATCTGAAATGATTGAAACTGGGAATTAGACAGGTAGAAAAAAACCCAAACAAACAAAAAATGTGTTTGTAAAGACTTCTTTGATATATGTGTCAGAGGTTTTTATGTGACTGACTTCAAAAATTGCACGTGTGGCAGCAGCTCACCAGAGTCTTTGTGTGTGTCTACTGGGAGGGGGCCACAGAACACTCCTTTGCTTATCACTGCTATCAGGGAAAGTTATCTTATGGACTGCATTTGAATCGCATACAAAATACTAGAGGAAGAAATTTAATCTGTAGCTTGCCCAGCCTTTTAGATACTGTCTTTGATCCCTGCCTGGGCCTGTGATAAATTCTTGTTTCTCTTAAGTCTGGCTTTGATTGAATTGTGCAATGTATAGCAATACAGATTACTGAAAGAATAAGTGTGTATTCAAAGTGAATATGCATCTAAAGATCTGTAGAGGCCTCCATTACCCATCAATGTATGTCTGGTTTTATAAGAAACTTTCTTATTGAGAGGCTTTTTATGTAAGCACTGTCAACATCAGGCTAGAGAGTTCAACTAGGGTTTTTTAATTATTATTCTTAGAAAGTCAGCTTTCTCCTCAACTGCTCATGTGAAACAGTTTTCAGTAAGGTGCTGCACCTGGGAGTGATCATCCACAAAGTGCTGGGAGGAACTTTGGGTGGCTGAACCACCAGCATGGTGCTTCTCACTGACCTGGAGGGCATGGGGCCAGTGCTGTCCCTGCACCTACAGATGGGATGTTTCTGAGTTAAGTGGCAAATGCCTGTAAATTTTAATTGGCTTTTGCAGCCAGAATCTCTTAGACCACTTCTAAAATTTTAAGCTGTGATTGAATTTTTATTGGGAAGAGACTTTCCCTAAATAGTCGTTTCTTATCGGCTGAAGGAAAGTGGATTTTTTTATTGTGCTGTTTTTTGAGGCTGAAAGAATCAAACTTGGCTGGAAGCATTTGTTCTGCATAAAATGTATAATCACATCATTCTGAAGGATGGTGCTGTCTGTATACTATATACCAGTGTTGTAGAAATTGTTTCTGTTGACATATCTGTTCTGTTCATAATGTCTTGATTTTTTAATCCTATGAAGTGCCTTGGTGTATTATTTTTGTACCTCATACTTCATGTAGTATTAGGCTGAAGCATTTATCATAACTTTCTGATCTGATACACAAAAAAATGCCATATACTCTTACTATTTTTTCTCTGTATCATTTTTTTCCTTTACATTCTAGGAAATTGCAGGTTGCATGGGAGAAAGCTGTCCTGTTCATCACCATGACCTGTGTAAACAGCTAGCAGATAGGCTTTGATATCTGGGTGCAAGCGTAACCTTGCAACAACAGAACCAATCAGTCTTACTCAAGTTTTCTGGCAGGATGGAGAGACAATGCAGGAAAAAATGTGTTTTGGGCACATGGACTAGTGGCAGGGTACTTATTCAAGAAGAACAAGTCCCTTCTCTTGTTCATCCGTTCTGTTAAATTCACTCACTGATTCAACATAATGAATAAGTAAAGAGTGTCATTACATAGCTTTGGTATTTTTACTAGTGAACCAAACCAGTTTAGGGGAAGTCAAATTTCAAATTACTGCTGGGAAAATGATGTGAAATACAACGTCCATCTGAAACAGAATAATTAGGCTTGGATGGCTTGGGCTGTAATTATATAAATAATATAAAAGTGGTGAAACAGGGAAAGAATAAGGTGGCAGGGCACTGATTTTGATCTGCTAAATTATCGAGGGTGATCGTGCTAGACATAGTAGATGCAGATTCAACTCGCTTTTTTGTCTGTGGACACTTGAATGCACAACTTCCTTCTCTGAAGAAAAAGTGCTCTCTTAACCAAGCTAGAAATAACTCGGAAATAAAGTCTGTTGTGCTGCTCTGTATACAAAATTAAACATTCAGGGGAGCAGGGACTGGAACCAGATGTCTCATTTCCCAAGTGACTAATCTAGCCACCAGGCTAGAGAGTTGCGTTTTCTCATTACCCCTCCCTTTCTCCATTTACATACAGTTTATACACAGGAGACCGTTCCAATTGGCTTGTAACATAAGAAATTATCACACTGGCATATAATTTTCCACAGGGTATAATTGGACCATGCCTAATTCAAGTGCAGGAGAGAATGATTAGCCAAAAGATATTTTGGTAGGTCAAGCACCAAGACCTTCATGGTTCATCATAAAGATAAAGTATTATTATTTTTGTGTGCTTTATCTGAGGAATTTTCAGTGCCTTTGAGGTTGCCTCAGGGAGCTGAGAGACTTTCAGTTCCAGACTGAGCCGAGAAGAGTATGAGGAGATGGCCTCCTGAACTGCATTTGGAGAAGTGTTAGCTCCAGGTTGAGGAAGATGGTCCTTCTCCTCTGCTTAGAACTGGTGAAGACACATCAGCAGTGCTAGGTCCAGTTCTGGGTTCCAGACAGACATATTGGCATACTGCAGCAAGTCTGGCACAGGGCCACAAAAATGACTAGGGCAATTGGGCCTTTCTTCTATGAGGAGAGGCGGAGAGGAAGGCAGAGTGTAAAGAGAATGGAGGCAGGCTCTTCCCTGTAGTGTCCACACAGGACAAGAGGCAGTGGGAACTAAGACAAGGGCAGGAAGCTCTGTTTGACCTTCAGTAATCGCATTTATACTGTGAGTGTGACCAAGCGCTAGCACAGGTTGCCGAGAGAGCTTGTAGGTTCTCCCTCCTTGGAGATATTTAAAACCATACTGGACACAGTTCCTGGACTACCTGCTTTATCTGACCGTGCTTGAGTAGGGGAATTGGGCTAGACAATTCCCACAGGTATCTTTTAACTTCCATTTTTTTTGGTGAAAATTTTCTAGTTCTGTTATCTTCTTTTATTCAGAAATACTTATTGACCATATATACATCTCTCACCTAGGTTTGTTTTTCTGTCATATATGAAAAATATAAAAACCCTACCTACAACCCCAAAACATAACAATGTAAAAAGTTAAGACAAAAATGAAGTCTTCCCTTAAATTTGTAGTTGAGAGAAGTCAATTAGATTGATGATATTACTATGATTACTTAAATCACAAGAAACTTTTAGAGTTTAGATAAACTCTGAGGAGTTGTTTGAAATGAAGTTTCCTTAACAAATGTTTATTCTACCTTGTGTTGACTTACACTTACTTTTGGGACAGGTTACTAGATGGCAGAAGAATCTATCCTTTGAGTCTGAAAACCATATGTGGGTGACTGGAAACATTGTTTTTGTTATCTGGACAGAGTAATTCTTGGAAAAAAATAGTGGAAGAAGTTCTTTGTGAGAAAAGGTAGAAAAATGAGGCTGTAATAGGTTCATTTCAGTCTTAATTATGACTCCCAGAATACTGCAGCAGTAAGGAGCACATGTAGGTATGGTCCTTGCTCCCAGGGCACGATCTCTGGGGATATTATGTAGTGTGAAGAGGGAAAACTGTAGTGACATTTTATTTTGTCCCTGATGTTTTCCACTTATCTCCCTGATGTTTGGTGCCATTACAGCTGCAATTATAAACAAAGCTTCAACAGAGAAAAGGATAAATAAACTTTCATTAATATACTCAAGGAAAGAGAAAATTTTAATACATTATCTTCAAAAATTTAAATGTAAAGTGCCTATTGATAAAATTCTGAGCCTCCTTGTTCCAGTGTGATGTTGGGAGGTGACTTCAGTGTGGTCAGGGCTCCATGATCTGGTCTTCCATGGCTAACTTAAAACGCAGCTGGTATGAATGGAAAGGTCCATGTTAACTTTCTGTTAGATTAGATAATTTCAATAATAATCATAGGTTTTGCCTGGAAATAGCAGTACATATGATATTGCCATGTGCTTCTAGCTGGTTGATGCCTCTGATACTGCAGGTTTTGTCTCTGTTCAAAACCTGGTAGGTGGGAGCTATGCATGCGTTAAAGTTTGGGGGTCCTTCCCTGTGCCCCATGGCTCACCTGGTACTTAGTACATACTGCTTGTCCCTGTCAATACAGATTCTCATTCAGGATCAAGCAATGGACTATAACAAGGTATTGCTGGAGGCTAAGTATAGTCTTTTTTACAGAGCTGTTTTCAGTCTTCATCACTTCCCTGCCCCAAATTGCTGCCTTGGCCTCACCCACCTCTCCAGCCCTGAAAGCTTGAATTGCTGTGAGCGCTGCTGTCAGGCAGGGCTGCCTCCTGCCCACACTGCTGCTGGGGAAAAGGGTTCTTCAGCCTACATATAGGAAGGCAGATAATAGCTTTTGGATCCCATAGGGAGTCAAAGGAGGAAATACTGTTGTGTTTCTGAGTGCAGTTTGGAGACGTGTATATATATTAAGTCTGTATGATCAACAACCTTGTCTCTAAAAGTTGTCACTTTAGTAATTTGTACTAAAATTTGAAATGTCATGCTGTGGAGCTTTGGGTTTTCTGTGACTCTGAATATGCTCCAACACCTTTGTGTGTAACTAGGTGATTATTTTTGCCTTTCACAAATGTGAGTTTTCCAATCTTCCAGTGAAAATTTCTGTACTTCACAAAACAGCAGGCCATGAGATTCAGACCAGCAACAGAGCAAGGTGTGAGTCCTGAACATAGTCTTTCAAGTTACTTTTGTTTTACAATCCCCTCCTCCCATTTTATTAAAATGAATCCTTTGCAATTATTAGGAAAGACAGACGGGGCAAACATGACATCATAACTTGAAGACTGAGAAGTTAGTCATTCATGAAGACAAAGCTTGAAGAGGGCTGGTTAATATTTGATTATCGTACATAGTTCTTGTAAGTTTATAGATTTAATATGTTGGTAAATTTATTAGTAAATAGCACATACTGAAGATGAGAATGGAAAGATTTGCCACCAGTTATGTCACAAGTGGTGTCCCCCAGGCCTCAGTCCTGGGTCCAGTTTTGTTCCATATTTTTATCAATGACCTGGATGAAGAGATTGAATGGGTTACCTCAGTAAGTTCATGGATGACACTAAGGTGGGAGGAAGTGTTGAGGGTAGGGAGGCTCCTCAAAGGGACCTGAACAGGCTGTACTGATGGGCTGGGAACAACAGAATGAGTTTCACTAAGGCCAAGTGCAGAGTTCTTCACTTGGGACATAACAACCCCATGCAGCACTACAGGCTTGGGGGAGAGTGGCTGGACAGCTGCCAGATGGAGAAGGACCTGGGGGCATTTTTTGACTGCAGACTGAATATGAGTCAGCAGTGTGCCCAGGTGGCTGAGAAGGGCAATGGCATCCTGGCTTGTATCAAAACTAGCATGGACAGAAGGTCTAGGGAGGTAATTGTGCCTCTGTACTCGGCATTGGTGAGGCAACACCTTGAGTACTGCATCCAGTTCTGGGCCCCACACTACAAAAAGGACGTTGAGATCTTGGAACATGTTCACAGGAGGGCAACCAGGCTGATGAAGGGACTGGAGGACAAATCTTATGAGGAATGACTGAGAAAACAGGGGTTGTTTAGTCTGGAGAAGAGGAGACTGAGGGGAGACCTTATTGCTGCCTATAATTTTCCAAACGGAGGTTGTAGAGAGGTGGGCGATGGTCTCTTCAGCCAAGTGACAAGTGGCAGGATAAGGGGAAATGGCCTCAAGCTGCACCAGGGCAGGTTCAAATTGGATGTTATGAAAAAAGTTCTTCACTGAAAGAGTGGTTGGGATATGGAACAGGCTGCCCAGGGAGGTGGTTGAGTCACCATCCCTGGACAAATTTAAAAGATAGGTAAGATGAGGTCCTCAAGGATATGGGTTAGGAGAGGAAAAGTACAGTTGGACTCGATGATCTTAGTGGTCTTTTCCAACCTAGTCATTCTGTGATTATGTGATTTTAATGTCAATCAAGAGGCAGGGTGGGACAGCGTAATTGCTGCTTATTTACACTTGGTGCTTTCAAGTCACCTTTATGGTGAATTATTTATTGTTTGTTTTTAAATTAAAGTTCATAATCATAATCCTAATGAAAAGTTGATTTTTTTAATGAGCTGATAACAGGAAAAAATACACATAGATTTTATAACAAGAAATTCAGAAACAAGTGGAAGATGTTTGTACATGAATGGGAAGAAAGGGAGCAAAGGTGCTAAATGAATGAGTATTTTCACCTGTTAATTTTGGACTGCTACATAGGCTACCCTGAAACTGGATGCTGAGGGACTCCCAAGCTTTTAACTATCACAGTAAGCAATTTAGATGGCCAACAAAGTTTTGTCAGTCTTGTTTTTTTATTATTATTTTATAGATCTGTATAAAACCAGCAATTAAAAAGGAACCTTCAAGAGTTGTAATATGTTAGCTAAGGTAATTAATTACCTCAAAAAAAAAAAAATTACTTTGCAGTAATGGAAAATAGCGGGCAACAGTTGAACCAGCAGCAAAAGTAAAGAGGAGAGCTTCTCTAGGCCTATGTTACCTGTTAGTTGTGAATTAGAATAACAAAACCAGTAAAGTAGCAACATTTGAATTACTGAAGTTTCTCTTTGTAGATTAAGGGAATTGAAAGTGATGGCCCTCTTTGAAATCAGTTTGATGAGTCAGTGCTTTTGTTTCCAGCTAATTTAATTTCAGTGATTGAAAATAGTTTAAGACAATCCCATGTTTTCCTTGAGAAGGACTTTTTCCTTTCATTGTTGATTTTCCTGCCTCATGCTCTTGAAAGCTGTTTAATTATTTCCACTGAAAAAGATGTATGACAAAGCATTCTGTTTCATAATTTTTAAAAATTGGATTGGTAAGTTTCACTTTTCTGGAAAGTGTAGATACCAAAAAAAAAAAAAAAAAAATTAGTTTCAGCCTAACTAAATTCATGATAGTTTGTTCTTTGAATATGTCCACAGAATGATGATGGTTTCCTGAGATTCATTTCAACTTCCTCGAACTTACTTTCAATAAGAGATTGTGGTTTGATATTTTAGTTAATTTTCAATCAATTTTGAAGTTAATTTTCAGTTAGTTTAACAAATCTTTTATCTGGAGTATCAAGTAATATTATTATTTCAGTCAAAGAATTCAAGTTATTTAAGGCAGTTTAAAAATACTTATATCTGTGGTATTTTTTTTTTACATATAGAAATTTCACCAGACAAGAAATCAGAAAAGTAATGGTTTATTCTCCAAGTTTGAAAAATTTTACAATGGCATTCCAGCCAATATATTTTTTAACCTTTTCCTGGTACGGTGCTTTTAATATGTTTCTTTAGTGATTTTTAAGGTGTAACCAATTGCTAGGGGCAGATTAAGCTCTTCAAGGTTTTCATGTGTATGTTTTACTGTCCCTAAGGAGAAAAAGCTGTACAAGAAGCATTCATTGTTAGTAAATCTTGGTTTTGATGTATCCTGAAAAATACAGAAAAGTGTTGGCCCTCCCAAAGGAAGGATTTTTAGAGTTGCTTAACAACTCCCTTCTCCAGCTGTTCTGTTTCAAATCTCTGCTGCTGTTTATCCCACAGCCAAGCGACCATATGTTGGGTGATACTGGAAGTGATCATTGCACTGATGCAGTTCATTGCTGCTGCCTGGCTTCCCTGTTTTCAGACAAACAAACTCCTTCTGCAACAGGGAGCTTGTGGAGCTTCTCCTCAATGCAAGGTGGAGCCTGACCCCCTGAAATTCTTTGCCTTTCTCTCTTTCCCAGCAGGCACTTTCAGTGTCTCCTTTGGAATTGTCCCTGAGCATGCAGATAATTTTTTAAGTGAGTATTTCCATTGGCTTTGGTAGGATGACTTGAATACGTAAAGCTCAACATACTTGAATACTTTATTGAATTAGGGACCAGATTTTTCATAATCTTCTCTTGATTTTTAATCTGAATGAGTGGGTCAGTCTCAGGAACCAGATGTCTTACTTTCAGAACTCTGCACTTTGTCAGTTGTGATCAGCCCATACTTTTTTAACCAACATTCATTTGAATATTTTTTTTCTTCCACTCCAGAGAAAATGATGAGTTTCTTACTGTATTAACAACTCTTTTAAAAAAGGCGTAAGTAATAAACCCACCAAATGATCAATAGCTGTATCTTACCGGTACAGCTTCAGGAAGTTGCAGTGTAATTTTAAAATTTCCTTTGAGATAAAGACAGGGAATTCTTTGTAGGTGCATCTTGCATAATGAGGTTAAATTATAATACATTATTTACCGTGATTTCTCTATGTTGTGCATGCCAGGGCTCTCTGTTACTGTACAATGACATCAGACTGAGTTAAGTGTTGTGTAAAGTATTGAAGAAACTCTTTTTTTCCTTGACTGAAGAGATGTCTAAATTGTAATTACAGGAAAATGTCCTCTAAGTGGTATTATTTCTAATTACATGCAAATTTTTGTTCTTTCACACTTTTTCAGAAATTTTTAGAAACTTTATTATTAGCCTGTTAGCATTTTGAGGGTTATTGTTATACCCTGCGATAAAGTACATGCTTTCATTCACTTGGTGTTACATGCAACATGTGCCTTCAGGTAGTGGAAGGACATACATGAGAATTGGAGTGGTCATGAAGTGACAGGACAAGGAGTAATGGCTTTAAGGCGGCAGATTTAGAGTAGATATAAGGAAGAAAGTCTTTAGTGTGAGGGTGGTGGAGGAGTGGAACAGGTTGCCCAGAGAAGTTGTGAATGCCCCCTCATGGAAAATGGTAAAGGCCAGGCCGAAGCCACAGTAAGTTGGCCAATATTCCATAGCTGCAATATTAGTACTTTTAAAAGTGTTTCCTTTTTTAAAGTAGGAGAAAAAAGATGATTAACCTAAAGTGATGCAGTAACCAGTGGTCCACTTCTAGTCTTTAGTACATTGGTTTTCATATTGCAAGGTCACAAATATTAGTAGGACTCCAACAGCTGCAACATAGGTATGAGGTACAGAGTCCATGGCAAAAAATAAAGATTAATTGTTGCTTAAAACCTATTTCAAGACATAAATACTTCTCAAATCAAGAACTGTCTCATCAAGGACTACCATTGTATAGCACCTTTTCTTTTTTTCCTCTTTAGTGGCTGAGCAAGAGGTAAAACCTGTCTTCTGTCTGAAAACTGACAGAGCAAGTTTAAAAAGAAAGAACGAAGAAGTGGAAACTTCTGCAGACTTATTAGGGCTAATTTCAGCGTATTTTCTGAATTCAGGTTTATAAGCAATTCAGTCAAAGTTGTGGTCATTTTTATTTTGCATTATTTTCCCAAGATACTGTGTTGTATCAGGTCTTAATAAAAAAACAAGCTACAATGGTAATATTATAGGCTTTATTAAGTATCAATATTTAACAAAAGTAATGTTCCAAAACCACAATATAAGTAAATAACAGTTGTATTCACTTCCATTACCACTTATTTTATCACTATTCCTGTTGTTTGGCAAATTCATAATACCTGAAGTTCGTTTACTTATTAACCTTAGTAAATATTTGTGCCATAGCTTTCTGTCAGTCTCCTGTAAGTGTTGCTGAATTCCAAGTGGCAGTTCAAGTGGTAGAGTAGTTCTTGGCTAGGTATTGTAAAATGTTTTTGTAAGGTAATAGTTTGAATTTGTTGATGAGAAGTACCAATTACTATCTGCTGCGTAACATTATTCTTAGATATTGTCATGATAGCAAATACATATTAAATAATTTTTTGCCTGACTTTGAGCTACATGTTGGTAACTTTTGCCATTTGTCTATCACTAATAGATAAAGTTCTAATATTCTATTAAAAAGTAATTTTACTTTTCTTCCACACTGTAAAGAATGCTGAATTACATGTTGTCAGTTAAAGGTTTCTCAGTATATATGTACAGTGGCCCGTATGTATGTCATGGAAAAGTAGCACATCATTTTTTCAGTTATAAATAAAATACTTGATTACATTTGGTCCTTTTGAGTAGAATTAGTTTTAAAAGTGGACACCAAATTGATGATATTCTTAAAATATCCACAAACATGTCCCCTTTCACATCTGCATGAGGTCAACTATATGATAACTAATATTTTACCATTTAATGTATTCCTTATATAGCATTTCACACATTTTTCAAGAACAAGTTATAACGGAGAGCTTTCCTAGTATATTTCATTAACTCCTAAATTCACCAGCTTATTGTTACCTCTTTCCTCATTATCCACTTAAAAGTCGATGTCTAAATAATATGGGAAAATTTTAAAAGTCCATTTTTGTGCAACTTTATTTCTTACATTGCTTCTGGCATGAGATTTCTTGTAAAAAGAGGCAGGGTTTGTCCATATGAGATAGTCACACACCTTTTAAAAAGTGAGGTCTGCTCACTGCAGACCTAAAGTGCTGTTCAACCTAATATTTCCTTTCGTATTTCTATAAAGCACCTTTGAGTGTTTATTGTTTACAGTGTTTAATCCCATGTGCTGTCCTTTTCTCTCCTTTCTGTATATTTTCAGGGCTTGACGTCTGTGAGTGTTCATGTATCTTCCATGCATGTCTTCATTTTCCAACTTCAGATTTGAATATAGTTATTTTCTATATCTCTAATTCATGCTCTTCCTTAATGCTTTCCCTGTCACTTTAGTATGGATTTCTCCTACGTTCTTCTTTTCATTAGATTAAAACATCGAGGCACTGTGATCAATCAATAAGTTATGTTAAATCTCTTACAAAACTTTCCCCTTTATGAGTGCCTGTCATTAATTCATAAAATGTTTTAAGATATTTTCTTATGTATAAAGTATACAATTCCTATTTGTATTTGCAATTCTAATAACCTTTTCACTGTCTCTTCTGTCGGTATTTGGGAGTTTAACTGAAAGTATATTCATATATTTAATCTTCTGTCTTTAAAATCTGCATTGAAGTCCATTATGAGGCAGAATTCAAATAATTTCAGCAGTCTTAGTGTAGTCTTTTCTTGAATTTCTGTCCTGTAATAAAGAAAAACAGAATAATTCTCCTTTTCTGACTCTGTTTGAGCATCAGGGATACTGCAAGTCAAGGATGAAGTACATAAAAGCTTGCTCAGCACATCACCACTTCTTGTCTTACCACATCAAATTTGTCTTAATATTTTTATTGAGATAACTTAAAGTAAGAGTTTAAGCTAATGTTAAATTTTTAATGGGGAGAAATACATGCCCAAATCATTCCATTTTTATGCCATCATGTAAATCCCATTCAGCTTGAAAACCAACATTTTTGTCAACCTCTTCTTGGTTTCCACTATGAATTTGTCATTTTGGGCTGGATCCTTTAACATTAAAGTTGACAACTCATTCTGCTCAATACATGGCCTCTTAATGATTTCACATTTGCTCATACTATTAATGACTTCTATGTATAAAACATAGATGCATTCTTGTAATAATTAACATTAGTTACTAAATCTGATTTTCAATGCAGTAGTCTCGTTTGAATGCCATCATCTTTGGTAACTATAAAATGATTAGTCTGTATTGGCAATTCATTTAGTTTTACAGCTTTATTGTGCCTTTCGATGTAATGAAACAGTTAATTGTAGCTTGTGTTATCTGAACACGCAAAGCAAAAAGATTAACCTTTTATTTCTTGGTGACTAATCCTGATGCTTCCTCCTTGTTATATAGTACTTATAGCATGGTTTTCTACTGATATGAAGTATAATTATAGATAACAGAAAATGTTGGAGGCCCTGCAGTTGTAAAAGATGGAGATATCAAAGTCTTGATAATGTTCATATGACAGACACGAGTATCTGCTAATTTATAAAGTGCCAAGAGGATAGCTGACGTCTTCCTGTATGAGTAGCTGATTTCTACTCCCACATATGCTGGTGAGTTGATTACTAAAGGAGAAAACATTATAATCAGTGTGACAGCATAAATTGCACAGGTTGTCTTCACAGGTAAAATCCCCAGGAAGGAAATAACACCTTTGCAGAGGACCCACTTTGGACATTTTCTTGTTTTATTTCAGGTGGCAGCATCTGATTGTGGGGTGTGTACGTGTGTGTTCATTTTTGCACAGATGTTCTGTAGCTTCTGCATCCTGCATTTTTTCCATGCCCACATGTTTTCTCCATCTTGCTCAGATGGACTAGATTATTTGACTTGTCATTTGAAGTGTGGGTTTGCGATTTTTGGGGAAGAAAGGATTGCATTTTTACTATCCTCCTCCACCCCACCCCCCATAAAATCCAGAGACTGTCTATGTATTCAGACAGTTCAGTAGCTGAAAAGTAAAGACAGTTTTATCTTATTCTGTGATATAAGCCACAAGAGATTTTTATTACCATTACATCCCAAGTTGTTGTTTTGTTAATTCAAATAAGGGTATTTATATGACTGTTAAAATTAAATGTGGTTTTTTCCACCATTAGATCTACTTGGTGACAAATATATTTCTCTGACAAAGGCCCAGTGCCATCAAAAGAATGTTCTAAATGGATGACTGTATGTAGTTATGAATGTTTTAGTCATTAGTAAAGAACTACTCAAAGGATAGTGTTAAATAGCTTTTTAGTCATAAACCTTATTTTGTGGATGTATTTTTCTCTTCTCACTAAGTGAGGTATTTGAAAGGGCCTACATCATAGCTGGCAACCTTAACATTTTACTAATAAGACTTTCAACAGTTTATTTTCTTACTGATTTTGCTTTTAATCGGAAAGAAAAATATTCGTATTAGTAGTCAAGTTGGCAGCTACAATTATTGTTTTAACTTACTATGCTGTAGAATGAGTAAAGGGTAACCAGTGACTACCTTTTCCTTTACTATAATAATAAAAGAGGGTTTATGGTCATTCATAGTATGAGAAATATTTTATGACAGAAATGATCAGAAAACAAATCACGGATGTGAACTGTGGTTTAAATGCACGTTGATTATTCTAATATTAAAGCCAAGCAAGAAAGCCTAGTGTGTGCCATGCAGTTGACCCTTTCCTCTTCCTCTTCTACAACCAAGCTCTTGTCTCCTTAAGGAAGCCATTGATATATTTCAGAGCTTTTATAAAGCTAACGTGAATAACTGTCTCTTTTGTTACCAAAAAAGCAACAGAAAAGGAAGGATGTGTTAAGAAAACTGCTGCAGATTAAGTAATTGTCATCTTTTTATAAAATAATTCTGTAACTTGGGCTCGGTTCCTTCCTCTGCCTGAAAGGTATTTCCTCCCTGGGACAGTGCAGCAAGTGCGAGGCTATAGGAAATTTGGGTGTTTTTAAAGGCTGATTACAGTTGGCAGTCCTCTCAATTTCTGCAGGTCACACTGTTCCCATTATTGCACTCTTTGCAAAGGGTGGGGGAAAGGGGAATTTTTGGGCACACGATAAGAAGGAGCTGTTCCAGGGACATTGGGACAGGTGTCTCATGTCTCCCGTGATGGAGAGTGGAGCCTGGACGCTCACAGAGTCCCAATCCCTCTTCCTGGGTGTCAGCACACGTTACAGCAGAGGTGCGCAGGGGGTTGGCAGGCAGCCCTTCTCCTTTTCCTTCTACTGCATGACCACACTGAACCTCCTCCGTTGTTTTTTCTTTTTCTTTCACTGCCCCCAGACCTTTAACCTTTACTTACCTGTCCAAGTTTCCTGTCTTCCTTTTTGGCTTTTATTGGATTCCCCCCCACACACCCCTCTCCTCTTCAGAGGACTTCTTTTTAATTCTAACCTGGCTTAGATCAGCCAGACCCTAGTTCAGGTTTATTTTTGGCTGCTAGAGAGTCATGATAACCCCTAGTACAGATAGGACTGAGAGCGTACCTGTCCCCCATCCTGCCTGCACACCTCCACGTGATCTATGTGGCCTGGGGATCACTGTCCCCTGGAGAAAGCCCATGCTGTTCAGATCCCAGGGGTTATACACATACGAAGTCTGCTCTAAAGATGCTGGAAGGCAGGACCACATTCCTGCGTCTCTGCTTTTGAGAGGCACTGACTGCTCGGTTTGTGGGGTATGTTTTGGTAATCAACAACCTCAAACGAGAAACACTGCAGTTGCCTTGCACTCTGCTGCAGCAGGATAGCGCTCTCTGCAAAGTGGTTAGGTCCACACTTACTCGTAGCAGGGATTTGCCGTAAGCCACATAGATGAATTCACCCTGCATTCAAAGTTGAGAAATACTGTCCCCAGTTGGATATGTACTCTAACTGATTATGATGATTATATTTAAAATTATTTCGCATTCTCAGGTCACATGTGACAACATCACTGCAGTAGATAATGCCTAGAAAAAAATGGCCCAAGTGATTTTTCAGAAGTTTTTAAAGAAGGAAAGAGAAAAAAAAAAGGAAGCATACTATTTAGACTACAATAATATAAATTTGGACTGAAGTGTGTGGATACATTCCTTTAGACAGCTGGGGCGGACACAATTTTTTATTCTGAAAGAAATACAACAGCCAAAAAATGGGAACAGTTACTTTTTCTTTTCCCCAGAAAGAGACAACCAAATTTTTTTTTGGGGTGTTGGTCAAATTGCTTTCTTTTACATATTCCAGGCTGTATTTTTTTGCATACAAATCAGACAAGAATGCACATAAGTTATTTATGTGTAATACCAGGACCAATTGTGTTCTCTAAGAATTATTGCCAGTAAGGGACATGCATGATAATTCATCGTGGCTTTAAGTGAATGAATCCGTGCCATTTTGTAAAGGTACGTACTGTGTGAGCCCGGGTGCAAACATGTTAATTCATCTAACCATTTGCGGCTGTTTTGATGTTGTGCAGACATATGTGAAAATTACATTAGGTCATAAGTATTATGGTATTAGTAGAAACTGTCTGTGATCTTCAGTCTGAATTTAGACACACTAATCATTTGTGGCTTCTGATTCTGTACACATTGCATATAAGAGGTTGGGCTTGAAGTTATGTTTCACCTTAGCTGTCTGTAATAACATTATTTGCATTCTCTGTATCTTATTTTGGAAAATGTTAACTCTTAGGTGTTTTTCCGAAGTGAGTTGATCATTCTTTGTTGTTTTCCAAAAATGCAAATGGATCAGGAAGCTATGGTGCTTATTTAGGTGCTGTTGGATTTTTCCCTGAGAAGATGCAAATTTTAGCCATAGATCACTGGTTGGGTTTTTATGTCCTTGATATAAGAAACTGAAAGAGTATCACTTGTATGAAAACAGCTGTTCTCTGTGGGTTTTTTCCACCCATAATAGCCACTAAGTATTTAAAGATACTGCAGCTCTTATTTAGAGTCTTAACGGTTTCTGTAAACATCCTCTTTGACTTCCATGTTGTTTTTTTTCTCCTCAAATGCATGAAGTTTCCTTTTGAAGGAAGAGGGATAATGACTATCTCTTTTTAACCTAGGACCATCCATATGTTTATCCCTTTGCACCATTTTCCACAGCATTATGCCTACGGTGGGGGGTGAAGGGGGGAAAAAGCTTCATTCCAAATTTTGTGTTTTGCTTCTTTCCCCACAAAACAAAAAAAGTTTGGTGTGTTTTTTGTTTTGTTTTGCTTTATGTTGCTTTTTTTGTTGGATTTTTCTTCCTTAGGGAAATGTAGGTCATCTAGAGTAACTCAGTGAACTAGCCAGACAGGTGTCAAGTGGTACCGGCACATTGACTGGCTCTGCTTTTATAGAGTGCTTTAGTGGAAATGCTGAGGTTAGTACATTTTGGGAGACATGTAAGCTCATTCTTATAATTTCAGCAGATATTTCAGTCTGTTGACCTGTCCATCAGAGGGATCGGAATTACTCAGTGTCTGAGAAATTTACCTTGGAGGAATTCTTGACAAAATGGAAACATTCTTGCCAAGTATGCTGACAAATAGGTACTTCTTAATTAGAAAGACTTTGCTTATGGTTGACTAGTGTCTTTTTTTTTTCTTTTTCTATTCCTTTGAGTGCTCTGTAAAGGGCTGGTGCAATGCTAAAAGAGGTTGCAGTACCTTTGTCTTTCTTCCATGATCACAGTATCTTCTTAGCACATGCATCTAGCTGAATGTCATGGGTGTATGTATGAGGAAAAATTTGGAATTGCAGGTGATATGCTCTGTAAAATGTGTGATGTAATTTTCAGTCTTATTATTTTCTTAATTTCCAGGGCTTTTATCTTTCAGATACTTTTGGAAAGAGTTTTTTTCTGACTCAAATATATTTGTCTGTAAAATGTGATGAAGTTATAGAACTTACTCAGACGACACTCAACTTTGCTTAAGTGACTTCTTTTATACAAGTTATCTTTTTTTAAAAATAAATGCCAAGAAAACCAAAACAAACCCCCCAAAATCTCTGGGCAAGATGATTTCCACACTCAGTTTGGTACTTTTGCCTCAAATTTTTATTAAAGATTTTCTGGTGTTTGTTATAATATGTTCAGGAAGAACTAGCTCGTGTCACTGCATTTTGCTAGCACACCCTTGTCAAGTGTGTGTGGCTATTTAAAAGAAAATTATTGAGAAGTGATGCCATGTGCCAAATCGGGCTGAGAGCAAGCTCTGTCCAGTGTCCATCTGGAGAATCAGCATCCTGTAACCCAGACAGTGCCTGCAAACCGGCTGCATCTCGGGGAGGTGGCCTGAAAACAGCTACCTTGTAATCTGCTGGGAGCTGGGGAAGGGGGAAGGAGCTGGTAGTCCTGTCCCTGTTTCCTTCCTCAGCAGCTTCCAGCAAGAGTTCAAAACTTTCTGTTCCAGTATGTGCGAAATGTCATTGCCTTCCCTCTCCAGCGGAACACAAATGTGCAGACAGTAATCCTGAAAATAGTACTTTTCCTTCTGCATAGTAGGATCCTCCTGGCTTGGCTTAAGTAATGTCTTTCCTCTACTTTTTGTGTTTCCCCGTATTTCTGTTCCCAGTGGCGTACGCTTCTGAAAGTTAAATTGAGGAATGTCCCCCTCCATTCTACTACATCTGTATGTAATGCCTCATTGATCTAATTTCTGACTTAAATTTCTTTCCCAATACAACTTGAAAACATGTTTCTTCTTTGCCTTTCATCTTAATACTTCTTCCTAGCTTTGATGTATTATTTAATTCTGTAATTTTATTATTTAACACCTGGGATCATGCAGGAGTACAATTTCTGAGAAACCTACTGTAGAGACATGCACACTGTTTAAAGCTGGTTAAAAAATTTTTGAAAAAGACAAACAGCAAATGTCTTTTGGAAGTGAAAATTGATTGAGCCTAAACATTTTCCTTTAAATACCTGGGAAGAGAGAACTTTGCTAGTTTGAAGGGAGTAGTCTGATGAAAGCCCGCAGTTTTTGATGACAATGCGGATGACACAGCAGTGTCAGGAGCTGTGAATTTCTACAGATAGTCAAAAGCAAAGTTTGGGGAAAAATAAAATTTTAAAAAGTATAATTTTAGTATTGAACTGTCAGTGGTGACAAAATCACTGTTTCTAGCTCCCTGCTCCAGGTTTCTCAAAAACACCATAAGAAGGATGAGAAATCCCCTCATGGTTTTGTTTCCACAGACCTAGGTCGCTCACAGCAAATAGCTCAAGTGACTTTTGCATATGCAAAGCAAAATAAAGAAATAGATTAAAAGTAAAGATTAGGATGTAACATTGAACCCATGCTCCTTAAACTCCCATACTCCTATTTGCTGGCTCCCTCTGGGATCAATGGTGAATACCATCCTAAAGAATTGGCAAAAGATCAGTTTAGTCTTATGATTCTCTGAGCCACAGCAAGGTCTCCAGGAGGAGCTATGGCTTACAGCTGGCCTAACCTTAGGAGCTACTGTAAATTACAACAGTATATATATATGTATCTGTATTTGTTGCACATGGGTCCCTTGCTTCCAGAAAATGCCAGCAAATGGTAATTTTTCTTTTTATCTGGGATATTTTTGCCTTGATTTTCAACTGAACGTGAAGCCTAAAGAAAAAATGATTTACAGTACCTGCTTAGAATATAGTTATAGGAAGTGGTACCTTCTCAAAGTCATGTACTAAAAATACTCCTGTGGTCCACTCTCCCAGGGAGGGGATTTTTCTGCAACACTCCTGGTACATCCATATGCAGAGTTTTTTGCCAAGTGAAGATAATTGAGTTAACCTTGAATAAGCAGCGTAGCCTTGTCAGATGTGTGCTCTGCTCAAGTTAAATGCTGCTTCTCTGCAGTCCTAATTGGAGTATGGCACTAATACTAACTAAACTATGTTCCTTACATTAGTGACCTGGCACTTTTGATTCAACTTGGTGTTAGTGAGTTTGGTCTTTTGGATTTCTGTGTACTTCAGGATAGTTATCTGCCAGATAGCATTCTCTGAGAAATTATTAAACATCCAAAATCATGTTCTTTGCCTTTTTTTTTTTTTTCCTGTATCACTAGGGGTATGCTCATATACAGCAGTGGGTTTTTGAAAGATGCAACATTATTGTTCACCTGAAAGTAAAACAAAACCCACTTAGTAATAATATCTTTTCTAGTTTTCTTCTTTTTATATTTTCATCTACTTCAAATCCTGCTGTAAAATTTATCTTTTTGACCAGTATGAGAAACAGCTGAGGGGCTGTCAGTCAAAAGGTATAACTTCATCAGATAAACAAGGGAAATTCAAATATGTAGTTCTGCATATAACTTCTAGGAAATGTATATTTCTGACTGGATAAAGCTACAACACTTTTTTTTACATTAAATATTTACTATATTTACATTGTATTAATCCTAGATTTGTGTTGTTGAACCCGATCCAAGAGACCAAAGACTGAAACTATCTTCCTTATGAAGATTCATAACACTACGAAAACATATTTTATGTGGCTTTGAGTAAAGTTCATTAGACTAAAAAGTTGAGTTGCTATTTTTTTCTTTTGAATGCTGCACTTGTTTTAATGTATCAGTAACTTGCTATAGCTATAAATACTTCTGTTCACATAGGAAGTCAGTTCTTTCAAGATTCTTATTCATGATTTGGGTTTAATCAGGTTAGCCTTCTAGCCATAACTTTAGATGAGAAACCCATCTTTTTTATCTCAAAATTTACATTTTGTTTTAGCCCTTAACATTTAGAGAAGTTGATAGACAATTCCAACTGGCAGGATTTATGTCATAGAGCAGCTCATGAAAACGCATCCAGGATTTATCTACCTCACAATCTCTTGTTTAGGTATTGAAAAAGTTCCCTACTTAACTAAGCCATGTGCAAATGTTTATGTACTATGTGACATCCCGGTGGTTCCATAAAGTGGCATTCTACACTTGGCAGCATATCCATTATAACTGGCATGTGGTTGAGGCAATGTATGCTGCCTAATAATCACATGTTGGGGGAACTTTGATCAGGTGCCCTGATAATCTTCATGTGCTGTCAGATTGCAGGGTCAGAGAATGTTGGGTTTTCTCAGAATTCCCTTCTTTTTCATGGCCCAAAGTTGCTCAGGGTCAGCCTTTCTGGAGAAAATAATGAAATCTGCTTATTGTTCACATTACAGCATTGTAGTGGACAAAAGACAGTTTGTGACTGTGAAACGAAATATAAGGTAAATAAACTAGAGAAATTAGGAAAAGATATTTTAAGTACCCTTTCAATGTACTGAGGAGTAGGAGCTGTATATTCTAGCTTGACTGCAACTTTAAGTTATGAAGTGAATTAAGCAAGGTAATTGTTTTCCTAAAAGTAGTAGAGAGGCTTGATATCGCACCCATGCTCAGATAAAGGCTGTCTTGGAGAAACAATGCTAGCAGCTGTGCTGTGTATGCAGGGGCACAACAACTGTACTCTCTGTTCATCCTCCTTCAAGGTATGTGATTAAGACCCCATAAAAATGGGTGGTAGATGGTAGATCATGACTCTTTCTTTCCAAATATTGTGTTAAGGGCACATTAATTTATAGCACCTAGCATTATCTAATGGTTCTGCTAATAAATGCAAATCTTTATTATGGTTTCAGTAGCTTCATTGTTTTAGACACTAGCCTCTGCCTCTCTTTGATGCAGCCAGATAATTTGAATTACACCATTAAGCATGTGAAAATGTTTTTATGCCAAAACCTCTTGCTGATCAGCATCCCTTATATTACCCGTCTACTTTACTGCTGTTTCGCGTGACATTTCTTTATGTATTTCTGCTGAATCTCTTTAATTTTTATCTTTGTAATGGCTTACCACTTAATTAAGCTAGCTGGCTGAGCATAAACAGAACCAGAAATGATGGATAGTATCTATACATAAGTTAAAAATATTTTTACCATAACCTATTAAAACAGCTACTTAAGTTCACATTAAGTATAAGGAGAATGTGGGTAGGAAGGACTGTGGAAACTGGGTTGGCTTGCAGGATGGAATAAAACTATTATCCCTTTTCAGAGAACAGTCCCTGTAAAGGCTATTCTTTTGGGCAATGCAAGGAGTTTTTGTAATTAATTTCTTTTGGAGGGGGAACGGAAAACTCTTTAAATACTTCACTTACTGAAAATGTAGATGTATATATTTCATTGGCTTTGGACCTCTTAATAAATCAGGGGAAAAAAATGTTTAAAATCAGGTTGAATGTTGCCCTGTGGAGGTCCTTTTAGCAAGCTTCACCTTCTTGATGTCAGTTCTGGTTAAATTTAGCTTGAGTGCTGTCATTGTCACATAGAGCTTCCCTTGATCAATAAAGTGAGGGAATGCCTCTTCAAAATAAAATTTAAGTTCATTTGGGTACTTGTATGGAACTTTTCTGTGAATGTATGATTTAAAAATTGTGATCACTATTTTATCTAGGTTGTTACTGAACTAACTTAATTTTGAAACTAATGAATTTAGTAAAGAATGCAATATTTCATAGTTGATAAAAAATAAAATGTCAAAAAGCTTTGAATTTTTGAATATATGGCAGTTAACATTTGTCAGAAAACTGAAAGAGAAATGTTCTCTTTTGGAAGGTTCTTCAGCTAGTGTAGTATGCTGGATAGCAAGATGTGTGCTATGTGCCCACCTGGGAGGGAGTTAAAGCCCTAAGGATCATCCAATGGTGGTAAAGTATATTTAATGAGAAGGAAACAGGGAAAAAACATTACTTCTAGTGTTTCTAACAATTTACCCAAAGGAGCAGTGCTTTAATTTAAGAGGCTCTTCTGTTTTTAAAATAACATTTATTTTTAAAAGAATGTTAAGTATTAGGCTTTGTTAACACGTGGCATATTTTCCATCTCTTTACTATAGTAAACTTCTGTAGTAATACTGTTTAGTATTTAGCCTTTATTCTGCTTGAATTAATATAACTACTTTGAAAGTCTTGAGAGTTGAGTCCTTTCTTCAAAACTATAGTTCAGACAAAGATGGTTCATAAATCTTAACATGTTCTGAATGGTAGAAGGAAAGCAATTGTTCATTTGCCAGTGCAATTAGGACAAATTTATTTTTCTAAGAATCTACCCCCATGTATTTAGTTAAAACCATTCTCTATGAAATTTAAACTGTGAACCTTCTAAAAAAACCTGTGTAACTAAAGGAAGACAGTCCTTTAATTGCCGGAGAGGAAACAAAGATCACTGAATTGCAAACATAAGTGTTGTGGACACTTACAGAAGAGTGCTTTGCTCTGATTAATAAAATGTCAAGTTGAGCACTAATTGCAATGTTATCAATTTCATGAAAACAGCAATTAGCAGTCTGACAAAGCTGAAAAGACATGAGAAAGTGATGAAAAAAAACAAGTTCAGTGGTTGCGGCAAACTCATCTACATGGGACTTTGATGGTGAGTGCTATTTCCCTGTGGGGGTGTTCAAAGCCAGTAGCCTTGGGACTGACTTGCTTGAGTGTTACTCTGTTGGCTCTGCTTCCCCACCTCCCTGCACCTCCTTAAGGGACCATATTCTGCCTTTGCAAAGTAAGTTGACTTAATAGAATTGCTGAATGAGTTTTTAAATATAAACAATTAGTAACTGCTGAGAATCAAGGTGGATCTATGGAATGCAGGTATCTTAGAAATCTGTCTGCTTAGGTGGATTTACAACAGTAATATTTAGATGAGCTTCGCTGATAGTAGACAGGTTCTTGATTTATGTAATTTGACATTGATAAAAAGTAGTAACTAGTAAAAAGATAAAAAATGCCCATATCCAGGTCACATACTTGAATTTCTATGAATTCTGATCTGAATAAAATAAAAACTAATGACCCTTGGATATAATTTCTGTAAGTAATAGATCTAATTTTAGTCCCTGTTCCACAGAAACAATCATGTGGCAGGATGTGTGGCATGGTATTTTCTGGTTTCCTTGTGTGGAGAAGTGGTATAGTTAAAAGGCAGGGAACACAGTACCAGGCATCTAGTTCCTCTTCAGTTACAGCTAAAGAAGATAAATAATGAAGCTAATTTGATTCTATGTAAATTTGTTTCTTTAAGGAAGAAAAGGATATCTATTGCTTTTTGCACGGCTTTAGCGTTTGATATATAATGAAGAAAAATAATTCTGTTCTGATTCAATATTTCAGTTCTCTTATCATTAGATGACAAATGATCTGCAGTGTGGTTTTAATGCAAATTCCCGATTGGTCCCTACTTAGTACATGTTGCTTCATTACCTGGCTTTGACAAGCATGAACTAGCTGTTTCTCAGAGGAAACTAAAACAGAAGTTCCATTTCAGATCCACACCGGTGGAGTTTATCCTGGTCTCTTTTTTCTACATTGGGTGATTACATGATTTGGATTAAAAATTTTGTGAAATCTTAAGTCTGGTTAATCATAACTTTGAAGGCAGATAAACCAGAAAACAGTGAATTGTGCTTTCAAGTTAATGGATTTTTTTTCTCCACCATTGGTAGTTTGCTTTTACATTAATATTAAAATGAATTGTTTGTGGGTTATCCTTTTTTTTTTTTCTTCTGATTCTTATGGCATTTTCCTAGTGCTGATTTTTGAGGTTCTTCCTCTATGTGGAAACAATTTCTAAAGAGAATAAAGTTTTCTTTGAAGTTCATAATGGTATAGTCAACTATTTATAATTCTTAAAAACTATATGTATATACTTTGTGGGTTGTTCGAAAGTGTTCTAAAAGAAAATTAATTTCTTTCTGCATTATGCATTTTGAAAATTGGAAACAAGTTTCAGTTTATTCTGGTTCAGACATGATATGCATATTTAGTCTTTCTTGTTAACATTTGATTAATTATAAAACATACATAAACTTGAAAATGGATTGGTAGGCTAGTTGTAAAAGTAAAATTAACACAGCCATAAACATCCTTTAAGAAGCTAGAACAAGCATCTTCACTTTGATCTGTGAAAGCAATTGAAATACTCTACAGTGTTTTCCTCAAAGCTTCTTATATCTAATGAACAATTAGTTAGGCTTATTTAAGAATGTGCAGGGAAGGAACGAAAGGGTTGGGCTACCATGAAGAAAGGATGGTGGATCAGAAATGAATAAGCAATTTACTGTTTGAAGGCAAATGTCCGTGTTCCACAGCTTTCAGTTGCCTGGAGCTGACACTTGACATAAATGTTGTAAGAGACTATTGCAAGCGCTGGGTGGAAACTAAAAAGATTGCTTTTAACAGAGCACTTTCAAAATTGGGGTTTGTTCCAGCAAGGACTCTGTTTCCCTTTTGTCTTGATAAAAACCAATGGATGTTATTTCTCCTTCTTCCTCTTCCCCTTCATTGTGCAGAGTCCAGATTGGGACACCCAGCTTCAACGTAGTCCTCCTGGCTTTGTATGGTGGGTCCAGCTCTTCCCTGCTTTGTGACCCTACGTTCATGATCTTTTGAGNGGGTGGGGATTGTGTTTTTTTTTTCTCATAAAAACTCAAGTACAGGGATTCTTTCCAGGGAAGAATGTCAGAAATTTCCTCTTAGCCATAGCGTAGTCAGCTGTGTGCTTTCTGCCCAGGTAGCATTATGTTGGTGTACTCGGTTGAGGCTTATGTGAATTACAGATTTGAAAGTCTTCTCCAGGTTCCTAGCAGACAAATACCTACATCAGGGAAAGAAATGTCATTATAAAGATGTTTCTATTGGGAAATTACTGTGGATTGCTGGGATGTATTGGTTGTTGGAGTCTTTTCCAGACCTAGTCCTCTTTTTGTCTCCTGTTCCTGCAGCATTTTGGGTAGAAGAAGCAGTTAGAAACCTCCCACAATTACCAAAGCAGGAGAGGGCATGGCTTTAACACATTTGACAGATGAGCTGGCCTGGTAGTATTAAAACAAGCAAATGCAAGTGTGTTTTGTGATGATGTGCACATCTAACATGAAATCACGCAGAAGTAAAAAACTAGGTTTTCCTAGTTTTTTTGCAGCAGACAGTTTGGCAGGTGATGTAAAAAAGCTACAATTGTTTTTGAGGAGCTGGGGAATGTCCATGGTTCCCTTCAGCAAGGACATATAACATTAAGGGTCACCTTGCTGCCAGAGCAGGCAGGTACCCTCTGCAGCAGTGCTCTGCATGCATTACGTTTCAGTTGCTGTAAACTGACAGCTGAAACATGACGGTAAGGAAAGCGTTTTGGTTCTGACCTGCCTGCTCTTTGAGCGGTGACGTTCCCTAGCACAGGAGTAAGTCTCTGGGCAATAGCCAGTTTATTAGAATATGCTTTTAGGGCTTTTACCTGTTGTGGCTTGTGAAGGGAGACAGCAGCCTTTATTTCAGTATCACATGTCTTTCTCTTTGTCTGCCTTGAAAATATTTTTAAACTGGTTTGGCTAATATTGCTCATGTCTTTAAGAGTGATATATCCTCTGAGTTATATCTAATTGGCTACTTTTTGTCTGCAGCTTGTTGGTTCTGTTTTCCCCACGATGGACTCTGCGTATCAGTGTACACTACTAAATGTATTTCATGGCGATAACCCAACTGCGTGGCCAGCTGGTCTGTTCTGTGTCTCGGGGTACCACCTGGCTATCTCTAAAGCAGTCCCCTGTTCAGAGTTCTTCTGTGGCTTCTGCTCCCTGTCCTTATCAGGTGCGTTCTCCAGTTTTCTTTCAAAGAAGGTCCAACTGTATTTGTTAGTAACGCAAATACAGTCTTACGCTGCAGGACCTGGGAGAAGGTGTTAGCTTCTGGATCCGTGTCACCCTAGCTCCATTGCCTCACTACATGCAACTCTTCTGCTCTTCTCCCTAGATGCTCAGGTATGATGACTAGGATGAAACTTTCTGAGCAGTCCCCTGGGCAGGCAATGAGGTGCCAGGGTGACCATATATATCTAGATGCCTTGCATATCTACCCTGATCAAGGCTGGCAGGGCTCCTTGGGTGACCACAGGCAGAACATGGTCTTGGGCAAGGCTCTGAAAAAACATGCTGAGTGCTGTGTCATTGCCTGCAGTGACAGTGGGGGCTCACTCCCCAAACTGCCAGTACAGAACCACATTACATGTTAACAAAGGCTAAGTGAGATACATCCTAAAGATCCAGTATAAGTTCTGTCCTACAAAAAATGTCCCTAGTGCCCTTATCTGAAGACTTGGTTTGAGAATGAGTGACATGTAGGGCTTTCTTCTCCTCTGAGTCTGGGCCCCGCTGCAAGAAGGACATAGAGGTCCTGGAACATGTTCAGAGAAGGGCAGCCAAGTTGATGAAGGGTCTGGAGGGCAAATCTTGAGGGATGGCTGAGGGAACTGGGGATGTTTAGTCTGGAGAAGGGAACTGAAGGGAGGACTGAAGGGAAACCTTATTGCTGCCTATAATTTTCGGAAAGGAGGTTGTAGAGAGGTGGGTGATGGTCCCTTCAGCCATGTGACAGGTGATAGGACAAGGGGAAACTGCCTCAAAATGCACCAGGGCAAGTTCAGATTAGGTATTAGAAAAAAAGTTCTTCACTGAAAGAGTTGTTGGGATATGGAACAGGCTGCCTAGGGAGGTGGTTGAGTCACCATCCCTGGTTGTATATAAAAGACAGGTAGATGAGATACTCAGGGATATGCTTTAGGAGAGGACAGGTATGGTTGGGACTGAATGATCTCAAAGATCTTTTCTAACCTAGTCATTCTGTGATTCTGTCTGAGTCCTGCTAATAGCAGTCCTGCTATGCTCTTACCACACACCACTCTCCTGAAATAAAATATAAACGTACCAATTCTGAGCACTTCAGTTACAGTTAATCCCAGTGATTCTGGAGGGTTCTGTGTTTTATGTGTAAGCTGCATGGTGTGTGGTGACAATGCCCTTTAGTTTTGTGGTTATTCTGTCCTTTTGTAGTGTGTACTATGTCAAGAAAATGCATGTGTGGAAGAACACAGTTTAGTGTAGTCCAGGTGACTGGCATCACAGTGAGAGGAAAAGCCCTCCACATCCCTACGTGTGCCACCAGTTGGTAACAGGATTTGAGGGAGGTTAATGTGTTCCTTGTTCCCTGCCTGATAGCTGATCCTTATTATTTTCAGGAAATGCAGTGCAATTTATGATTTCATAAAGGAAAACCCTGCTTTCTGAATTCAGGCTGTAACTTATAGGTGACAGATAATTTCTGTTGTCTGAGATATTGACAGGGTCTCAGTATAGAATGGTGAGATGCTCAAACATCTAACCAGAATAGCTTTATGTTTGCTTTCTGTCCCTAGAGCTAAGGTCTCCTCTGTGCAGCTGTCTGACAAAAACACGAAAAGTTAAAGGTAAAAGTTAAAAGTTAAAGGCTCCCTGTAGTGTTAAAAGATGTCTGCATTTGAGATGAAAGTGTTGGATCCCTTCTCTCCTTTGCCCATCCTTTTTGCTCCATTTCCTTCACTTCTTTCTGCTATCCTAAACCTACTTAATTCCAGTTGAACATCAAAGTAATAAAGCAGAAATGAATCATCCATGCATCTGATGAGATAAAGACTTCTTAACATGAAGTTTTATTTTAATTGCCTTTTATGGAGCACAAGGGAGTTCTAAATAGCCAAATGAGCTTTATGTAGACATCTGTGATTAGTAAAACTGGCCATTCCCAGAAAATTATAAACCAGAGAAAACTTCCATTTTGACAATTAAAAAATGAAAATGATATAAATGAAATCTCATTTTTCATAGGATTTGGCTACCTGCCAAAACATTAAGTGCTTCTGAAATTGATCAACATGTTAGTGGGAAACAATAATAAACATTAAAAAAAAAATTAAATTTTCACCTTTTTCAGAAGCCAAAATTCATGTTTGAAAAATGTGAATCCCTTTTAGGGAGACTTGATGAATCTGAACTCGGGCTCAACCGTATTAAACTGAGTTTATAATGTAATTCCTGTAACCTTATAGACTGTTACACACCTGAATCCTCTTTAAAGTTGGATTACGAGGTAGTTAAAGGACTTTCTCAAGGCCTTGCAGGAATGGTATGTTGAAGCAAGGAATGGATTATCTCCAAGCTGAAAGACAGTGTGGTTCCATAATGACAGCAGCATCTGCTGACACTGCTGCCTTTGAGAGCAGATCTTTTCCTGACACTCTCCTGGTATAACAGGTGACTTCAAGGACATGACGTGTCCAGATTTAATTTAGGTATCTCTAGCTGAACAACTGAAAAATAGGTAAGCTACTTGTTAGTCATGTTAGCAGAGTTCAGAGAAAATTGTACAGTTAAAGCTCCCTACCTGGCACAAATTGTAAGGAAAATTTTACCTTTTAATTCTTTTTAGGGAAAAATATTATTCTTTAAAATACTTCTCACATGGTATTGAAGGTGGCTTTGTATGTGTATGTCTGTTAGGTCCTTTTCAGGTCTTAAAATCAAAGTTTAAAGGATTTTATAAACCACTTTGATTCTTTGCCTTAAGGAAATGCAGATGACTTTTGTTAATTCTTCATATATGGTTACATACAACCAGAGTTGTCTGTCCAGCCATAGCTTCATGTCCCTTTATGATATGCAGGGTCATTTAAATACTTTTATCTGGAAAGCCAGATAGTTGTAATAATTGAATGATGTTGGGGTTTTTTGCAGTGCTTGCTGTAGGGTGACACTTCAGAATGTACTTTTACAAAAGCTCTACAGCGGGGCAGACAGACATTACTTGCTCAGGCCTAAGAATGATGAGACTCTTAAGAGGGCATTTTTCTTTCATCCTGGAGCCACATTTTAGGTTTGTTTTTCTCTGTGACCCTTTCTTTTATCCTTTTCCATATGTGATATCCATGTACAACTGCTGTGCTTGTACCACTCCTGCCTTCCCTCTGTATCCTCTTCAGAGCCAGCATTTCAGAGAAAAGAGATATACAAACCATTTATTCATTCATTGAGCCCTTTCCTGCCTCCTCCTTGTTTGCAAAATGAGCAGGAAGCTATTTGTGCCTGGTGACTCACCATCAGATTTTACGAGGGGATTATGCTGAACATCACTGATTCACACACTCTCGGCTTTGTTGGAGGTCAATGTCTTGGCAGTCTTCCCCTGTAAATACCATACAAGTACCGAGTTGTTGATCTCAAGAGCTTTAAGTCATTTCTGCCTTCCATGGTAGCCGCTGTGTGCCTTGTCCAGAGCTGTTGCCAACAGGGGACGAGGTGACAAATTCTGTTTTTGTGTCGAATTGCAAAATTTCCTGATGCTTAGTGGGTGTACCTGCTCAGCAGCTTCCTCCCTTCCCCTTCACCCTGAAGTGTGTGCTGGTTTTAGCTTTCCTTGATTCAAAGAGCTGTTGAGATGGACGTGTAAAATCTGATTAGATATATTTCATGGCCTTTCACTTTGTAATTCTCCTCACGTATAACAACATGGTTGTTTTCTGCCCTTCTGTAACTTCTCTTGCATTTTCTGTTGTCTTACTTCACGTTGCTGATCTTTAAAGTCCCTTAGTTTAAGAAGCTTTTTCTAACTTGAAAGGCTGGAGAGTCCATGAATTTGAGTTGAGCTACAGAACCCAAGCTGGGGGTTTGCTCTTTACTTGTTTGTATTTCTCTAACGCTTTCTTGATATTTATGGGCCCATAAACATGATGCAGCTGTAGTAAGGTGTGTATTCAGTAGCATATGGGTTGGTCAAGAGGCAGTCCTGCAAGCCGTTACACAGTTCCCTAATTTATTCTTTTTTTAACTATGCCAGTGATATAGTAGTTAATTTCGTGCAGAATGAGTCCCTATAGAGGTTTTACACAAGATCTTGGAAAGGAAAAGTTCAGTTGAAGGCTTACCAATGGAAAGTAAGAAACGTTAATTAGATTTGTTTCAAGTTGGATGTTCTTTGTATTGTGGTCATTTTAGTTTTTAAAGAACTTAACTTGCTTATTTCACTTTTAAAATGCTTTGAGAACTTTAGACTAATAAAATAGAAAGGCTGAAAGAAACTTTCCAGATATGAATACAGGTTTCTGCCATCTGACAACCTTAGTCAGTCATTACTACTCCTTGATTCCCACATGTTGCTGTGCTCCTGCATGGCATTTGCTTTCAGCCCTTCTGTCTTCACTGGAAATACAGACCCTCCTCCAGATCATCTGGTCTGGAAAGGGTCTCACCTGCCCAAGGTCTGCTACCACCAGGCATGCCACTGTGTGTTTAGTTTAACTTGCTGATGGGGACTGACAGGATTCCTGTGTTGCAAAAAGATGAAGAGCATTCTCCAAAATATCCATCTTGACCTCTGGTACCTGTAGTTTTGAGCAGAGCTCAGTGTAGACATAGATTTTTCCTACTCTCCATGTCTAATACCCAATCAAGAAAGTTTCTGTGCACAGGGGAATACTAACAGCTGGATCATTCTTCTTCCTTCTTCACAGCAATAAGGTTTTGCCTTTGTGGGGAAAAAAAACCAAACCACAAACAAAAATAAAACTCTCAAAAAATGTGCTTTTTAAGCTCTGTTATGTACCCTTCTAGCAGTCTTGCTTAGAAAATTCATCCATTACTAAGACACTGCTATTAGCTTTGCATGCTTTATAGACTAGTGTAGAATACATCTTTCTTTACTTATATAGAGGTGTTAAATTACATCTGAAATCTAAAGCAGTTTGTTCCATGAGCAAAAAAAAAAAATAAAAAAAAAAATTAAGCTTTATTCCTTTGGATTTGTTTTCTATCTTTAGCCCTCTGCATCTTCCTATTGCAAATGTATTGTTCCTTCTGCCTCTGGTCACATCCTTTATCATAGTTTCATTGAAATATCTTCAAATCTGTTCACTATCCCTATCTCTGGTTTCCCTGTTTTTGTTTGTTTGGGCTTTTTTTTTTCTCCTTTGTTTTCTCTCTCTTGGGTGCACTGGATTCAGAAAGTATGGTACTAGTGCAGAACTGCAAATGTTCCTGGTGGAATAGCTGCAAGTCAAAACAGATAAAAGGCTAAGTTTTTCTTGCCCTCTTTTTCCTAGATGTTCTTTCATTACTAGTGTTTATTTCTGCTGCCTATTCATCCTGAAACTTGTAGAACCATCACGACTTGGAGACTCAGATTTTTATTCAATTTTTGAGACTTTTCACTGAAAATTGGAAAAAAAAACCCAAACCAACACTCTGTAAAGAGTATGTGTCTTTATTTTGTATGTTATAATTTAGTTGTATCTGATGTTACAAAAAATTATTAACCTGATATTTGAACTGCTCATTCAGGTGAACATATATTTTATTGGAGAGCATCTGAGTGGCAAGGTTTACTGATGAAATAAAGTCATTTGTGATAGTAAAGGATTGCAGATGGATTTTAGGACATGGTTATAATACCATACTCAAAAGCCACCACCACATGTGGCTCCATGATTTTTGTCAAGTGACTGAAGGCTGGGGAAAAAGGTGTGGAGTTCATGTGTGGGGATCGCTTCTGGTACTGCCTGGGCATTTGCTTTTGGCCACTGTTGGAAATGACAGTCTGAGCTCCATGAACACCTTTCTGAGGCAGTGCAGTGCTCTGATGTTACTATGAGTTTCTTCAAAGACAATGTGTTTAAAAAAAAAAACAAACAAAAAAGCTGTTTCAAGTATGAAAAAGAACTAAGGAAGGAAAAGCATGTAAGAAAAGAAAAACAAGAAAACCAGATGTGCATGAACTGTACTTGGGAAGAAACAACTTTAATATGGAGAATTTATGCTGTAGTTCATATTTTATATGAATAAAATGTATAAGCATGTATTTCCTATCTGGAAGTCTTCAGCTGCCTTGCTTCAGTGGTCTGTGCTCTGGTTTATAAAGTAAGATGGGGATTATTTGGGAGAATCAAATGTTTTCAGGTCATTGGGCAGAAAAATCTTTGGTTTGGCTGGATGTACAAAGTGAACTTCAGCACAGATTCCACAAAATGAGATTAAAATAATTTACAATTGCTGCCTTTAGAAACTTCTGGAGAAACAAAATCTGTGACAAAAATGGTTTGTTTTGCCTGGAGATGGTCATTAAGGTTTGTTGACTTACTGTGGTCACTATCTAAAATATAAACACACTTCTCTGTCACCAGAGTGTCTGAGGAACTGCTGGTTAACTCTGCTTGGAGGCAAAAGTCAGTGTTTCAGAGTTGTTACGTACTGTTGCAATAATAGATGTAGACGGTATTGATCTTTGTTGATTTCATTGGGATATAGCAAAGCTATACTCCACATAGGTAATCGATATTTCTTTCTTTTTTTTTTTTTCCTTTTTTTTTCCCCTCCCCAAACATCTTGCCTATAGAAGCCTGTTCCAGAGGTTAAGGTTGTTATGGTTTCAGCTTGTACTTCCTCATCAGCTTTGTTCAAGACTGTTGAGCATCTCATTGTTTTCATTAATTCATGGGTGATTTGCTTTAAAAGCAAATATTATTTATTTTTTTAGAAACAAGCATACAGTCTTCAACTTTTCTGCCTCTCTATGTATAATTGATATGTTCTGGAACTAAGTTACTGGCAAAAATCTACCATATTGAATTCAAGGTGGTTCTTCTATAGAAGACTCTGGTATTTTTTGACAGTTACGGCTGTAACTGTATAGCTTATTCTTTGGAAACAGACAGAGCTGGTTTGTGTGTGTTCAAAACATAGTCTAGTTTTTTTTTCAAAATCCTTTGTTACTTTAAAAAAAAAGAATTGATAAAACAATGTGGTTTAAACACCTAAGTGGAATGGATGTTTATTGAGCAAAATATGTCTCGATCACAGTTCTGGAGTTTTTTAAAAGCTAGAAGTTGCAGGACAACACATGCTCTGGAATTCACCTGAATGAAATATTAAATATATATTATATATACTGTGATTAAAAAAATGTAATACATATATTGTATTTGTTAAATGAAATAAATAAACCTGTTTGTTTTACCCTGGTCAAAAAGTAAAATCTTAGCTATTTTCCCCACATGCACACTGTTGATATTAGTTACAATACAGAATCATAGTTGTGTTCTTAAATCCTACAGAAGTACAAAATTATCCTGTTACTTTGTAAAGTACAGAAAAAATATTGTGTTTTAACAAAAAATCTATCTTTGTTGATGTTCTGTTGAATTTTCCTGATTGTTTTATCGCGGGGGTTCTGAAATAGAATCTAGACTTCACCAGCCTTGAAATCATTCTCCTTTCCTATGATACAACTCTTAAGTGATGAGCAAGTGTTGGATGTTTATGATCTTCGCCTTCAATAGTTGCCTGTTTCATAGGGTATAGTATCTGTGAATACTTGAGGTAGGAGGCAGTGGTGCTTAGCATTAAAACGTGTCATTAAAACAGGTTTTTTTGCACTCAGCATGACCTTAATGCATGTAGTTATCTGTCAACCTGTCCATAACAGGAGGAGTGAGGCTTTGCTGCTGTGCTCTGTGTAGGAGTATGTGGGCCAAGTACTGAGTTCTTCAAGCTTGGTCACTGGGCAAGGAAATGAAGTTGGCATTTGGGGTGGGTGTTCTGGGGTTTTCTTAAATAGTGCTATCTCTTTAGTACAAATGTATAGCTGTTTCTGCTGCAGAAATGTTATAGTATTAAGAGAGCTTTCAAAGGAAGGTGTGTTCTACCAAAGGAAGGTGTTTCATTCCAATGAAACACTGATTCCTGACTGAAAACTGTGATTCCTCCTTTCCATTTGCATTTCTAATTCATGTTCTAATGAAACAAAGCAAGAATGGTATGGTTCTTCAGATATCTGCCTAAAGCTTATGAGGTGGTTATCCCCCCATATATAGCATGTTCTTGCTTGCCTTTTGAAACCTTTTTTTAGTATCTGAAGGTTGGCCTTTAGGTCATAGCTTTTATAGGTTCGGCATAAGCCTTTAATCTTGCTTTAATGATTTTTGTGTGTAACATATTCTCATAATTATTACTAATAAAACTACCACATAGCAAAGTACAGTACATCCTTCCAGTATCAAAATTCTTTATCTTTATTTGTTTATATGTTATTAGCAGAAAAAATACTGCCCATCTCTTCTTATTTCCCCAAAAAAGGACCTTTCTAAACACTGTAATAGCACAGAGCAAGAGTAATGTAGAAAAAGAATATTTGGATTTGGCTAACAAATGTTGGTCAGGGAAGCAGTGTTAATTTTAAGGGAAAAGAGTCGCTGATTTTTTTCTTTTTTTTTTTTTTTTTTTTTTTTGCCTGGGGTTAAATTACAATAAGAATTATGCTAAAGCAGTAATAAAAATAGTTTTTAAAACATTGAGTTTTATCACCCATATAAAAATCAGTAATATAACTTGACTATATGAGGTAGGCACAATATGTGCTTATGCTTTATTAACAGAAGACATCTGCTGAACTAAGTTGTTCAGCAATTTAAGGATCTGCATATATTGTGAACTGATGGATATTCTTTTTTACCTCAAAGCCTTTTAACTTTGTACATCTTATTTATTATAGCAAAATCCTAGCTATAGAAATTTTGCTGTATGGTATTTTCACAGAAAAATAATTTTAATTAAACTTTCTAACTCTACTCTTCCAGGATGCTTCTTGCAATACAATTCTAGCAATGAGAAGAAAATTTGCTGCCTCGGATATCCCCATTTTTTATTTTTTTTTTGTCCCTCAGAGAATAAAGCTCAAACTGTCTCTCTTCCCCAAGAGACAGAGAATAATCTTCCAATTACTACATTTCCTGACTTAAGTTCCTAACCCTCCCTGTCCCCAAACCTGCTGCTCTAAACAGATTGAGTCACTGAGAGCAACTCCAACTAGCAAGTTCCAGTATAAAGCAGCACTTCAAGTGTGCAATAACTCATCTGTGTACAAGGTGTGTGGGGTACAGTATTGATGCTTTTCAACTTCCCAGCCAGTTTTTAAAGCTATTTAATCCATCCTTTGAGAGGTGACCATATGTTTATAGCTTAAACCTCTGGCTGGAAGATCCCTGAGGGCTTTTGGCTGATGCTTGACTGTACCATTGCAGGTGTGTAAGTATTGGCCATGCTTCAGCTCGAGTGTGGTTTAGCAAAAAGCAGAACCCATGCACAGAGGAGTTGAAGGCTCCTGTAAAAACTACCTTGTTTACTTCTAGTCAGCAGAGCTGGATGGGAATTTTTTTGAAATGATTTTAGTATTCTCTGTTTCTGAAAGTACCGAGGAAGTTTGTCCTGTCAGTAATCCTCAGATTGTTCAGTTCTGCAATAATTCACGCTCTCGCATTGATCCTACTGAGTTTTCTCCCACTTCAGATGATGCAGATTTGGTGTTTTCATTCTGAAGTGCAACTGTTTTGTTCTTTTTCATTTGGAATTTTTTTTAGACATTAGGAGTCGGGAGGTGAGGCAGTCGGGGAGAAGGAATCAGCATTTCACACCTGCATCTGTAGAAAAAAACATTGTGCAAGACCTGGTGCGGAGAAGATGTTCAGAGCAACCAAATGGATGAGCTTAAGGGAATCACAAAGAATAAATGTTAGACAAAAATGTAATAAAAATTTGCCAGATCAAGACAACTAATGCAACTAATGTGAAGGCCATGAGTGGAAAGACAGTTGAACAGTTGTATTTATAAGGTCATGATTAACATCAGTCTGTGCACTGCACAGTGGTGCATAAGCACTGACTGCTTTATTTACCTTATACAATGAGATTCCATAATGTAGACTGCAGGCTGCTTGGTTTTTTTTTTTTTTTTTTTTTAATTCTGTGCTTGCTTCCAAGAAATCAGGACTGTTTTCCTATCTTGTAATCTTAATCATATAGTGGGCATTTGCTGCACAAGTTGGTTGTCCTACATACTAGTGAAGAGGAGGATGAATGATTCCTGAGGAGGTTAAAAACAGTCTGTCATCCCCTTACTTCTGAGTCCAAGTCCACATTGAGGGTGTTGACATACATTGAGGAGGAGGTGCTGCGAAACTGTTGCAAACTCATTTCTCCTAGGCAGGTTTTATCACAAAATAATATAGGTGGTATTTCAAAGTTTATTTATTTTTTCCAAAAATGATGATATGGCTGGCATATTTAGAGCCTTATGGTTAATTAACACCAGTTCATTAAAGGATTTCTTCTGAGGGCACATGCTAAATGTAGCCATGTTGCGGCTGAGTGAGGGTAAATTGGCCAAGGGAACAGTGTTCTGTTCTCTGGCTCTATCCACAGCCAATGCTGGATAAGCAGCTTTTCTTGGATAATGAATTTTATTTTTTATTAATTTATTTTGTTTTATTCAGTTAACTGTTATTGCTTGGTGGTAGAGTATCTGTTCAAACCATCAATTCTGGCTTTTATTGGTTGCCCTCCTGCTATATTCACATCTCCCACGAGCAAATAGTGAAAAAGTCACAGTACTGGAAAACTTGGTTTTAGTTTTAACTGTTGTGTGGCACAGCAGCTGCAGGAACTTCTGTAGTTTCCCCCAAACCTGTTTCAGTTTGTAGAATGTGAAGATGACGAGTACTTGCTTTGCCAAACTCTATAGGTGGCACAGAACTCATGTTGAGAAACAGCATTCTTGCGTGCGGCATGTGTTGGTGACACAGTTAAAATAATTTGTTGTCTCAGCCATTTTCTGCAAGGTGGGAGAGAGATAAAAACTGCCTCTTTACTGTAAAAAGAAGAAATTGGTAGTTGACAGGGACAGAGAAGAGTTGGTCCTTACATCCCCTGGTCAAGAATCCATTGGAGACAGCATACTGCCATGAATGTTAATCATGCGGCATCTGTAGCTCATGGATGGGATGTGCACCACTGTGCTGGAGAACCAGTGTCACGTTTTTGTTACATATTTTCTCAGAACAGAACTCCCTCGCAGGAAATAAATTAGCCTTACTTCTTTACCTGAAGTTCTGCTAACGGAAGATGAGTGACAAGGGAAGTTCATGGACTGATTTAGGAGTAAAGTCTTTTTAAAATTGCACAGCTTTTAAAAAAGTTACACTCAGATGATATTAAATGGACAGTCTATTGTCCGGAATATAAGAAGTGATATTCAGAACGTGTTGACATGAGTAAACCTGTCGATTCCCCTGCTGTGTTCCCTTACAGCAGCAAACTAGGTAATTTTCCCACAAAGAGCTTAAGATAATGCAAAATACTGAGGCAGCATTGTGAGACTTCATGCAGATCTGAAATAAACAACCTAAACTGATTATGTTTTGAATGAGAAATGAGTGTTTATCCACATACTTCTAGTAACTACTCAACAGAAATAATAGATACCACTAATGGGTGTGTGGAGTCCTACCTAAATTTTGAACCAAATTGTTCATCGCTAATTTTTTTTAGAATTTTTTTGAAGTAAACTAAAATAAGACAATAAATAATTTTACGTACATCACGGTAGAAGTGTTGAGGCACTTCAAATTCATTGCAAATACTGAATGAAGTTGCAGAATTGTGGAGGAACAAAAAAAAAAAAAAGGCAAGAAAAGTGCAAATAGGTTTCACTTGTTGTAGTCCAAAGAGCATTCACTGTTCAGAGATCACAGGTGAATAGCCTTCATGTCCGGAACTTTAATGCATATGGTTTGACGAGTTAATATCAGCCAAATCTTTGTGGAAATTTTGGGGTGTGTGTGTGTGTGTGTTAATTTGTTTTTATTTTATAACAATGTGTGCTACCAGATGCACTTTTAATTAAATGTGCTCTAAATGCAGCTTGTTTACTATTTGTGGTGGGTGGGGGTGGACTTTTTTGTTTCTTTTTGGAAAAAAGCTTTTAATGGAAAATTAAATATACTTTGCCCTCCAAGTAGTAGGTTTTTTGTTGTTGTAAGGGAAAACTGAATTGGCTATACTTCAGTATAGGTCAGGGGCTAGTAGAGTTTGTATAAGGACTAAAAAGCACTTTATCAGTACTCATTAGATGTTGTGGTTATAAGGTCTCACTCTTAAAAACAAACTTGAGAGTTTCAAGCAATAATATGTTACTCCACAGTTTTAAAATATTGCATATTCAGAAAATTAAATAAAGTTTGATTAAAACAACAGTTGCAGTAGTTGCCAGGGGCCAAAATGTTTGGTCATTTGGATGTGATCCACTTTTATTCATTATAAGGGGACAAATGCACCGAGTTTCACTTCCTGCTGTAAACAATTAAGATATTGTTATTTTTCAGCGGGTTATAATAATCGATTGGCATTTAGCATGTAATCGATGCAAATCTCTAACCAAAACTACCGAGAGGCTTTCATTTAAATATAGAAAAGTGTATAAATAGCAACCACAGTTTGATTATAGTCAGTGGTTTAAAAGAAGCTGTACGTTTAGTGTTTTATCATGAAAGCCTTCTAGCACTCGCACGCGACTGTGCAGCACACCCAGCCTGCTTTGCTCAATGAGTATCTGGCAGCACTTGTTGGGTTTTGTGGTCTTTTTGTCACATTTTTGTCACGTTCTGTTGTCTTTTTGTTACCAGCAGGTAGTAACCATGGTTTTGACCAATTTGAATAAAATTTTGAAGGTCAAGAATTATGCTTAGAATTAGAGGTACAGGTACACAAAATGATCTCCTCCCTGATATGCTTTGGTGAGTGAGAATGAATGTATCCAACAACTACATATGTATCCAATACTAAATATGTATTTTGGCTCAGAGGGATGCATGCAGAGCAGCAGAGGCTGTCACTTCGAGAATGACGGCATGCCGACCTGCCCTTGCAGGTGAGCGGCACTGGGGCAGGACTGTCTGACATGACCTTAAAGGGTGTGCGAGTGGCTCGGGAATTTTAGCTGCACAAGCCAAGTAATTTGTTGTTAGGTATTCGAGATTACCCTTTCACCCTGTAGGAATACATGCAAAATACTTGTGGCTTTTAATTAGTTTGGAGTGCAGGTTGCTTGGTGGGGATGGGGGTAGGAGAAAAACCAGAGCGTTGCCTTGATTGAGACGACAGCTTAGATTTCAGTAGAGAACAATGGTTACAAACTACTGCTGTCAATAATGTCCCCTTCCTCTGAAGCAGCTTTCCTAATTAAGGAAACCAGTTGCTAATTCGTGTTCCATCTGGCTACTTATACAGCTGCCCAGGTCATTCACAGAATTGCCAGGTAGGCTTCAGCAGGAATGTCAGTGCGCCCTCCATACAGTCCAAAGCTGTCTACATTTTATGTACTCTGCTTTTATTCATTCTAATCCTATGTATACTCTGCACTTGTATCCCACATGTACTTTGCTGACTGTGGGAGCTCTGCTCCTGGAGCAGGCAGCTCTTCATGCTGGAGGTGGTCACTACTGGTGGAAGTACCTGTACCTGTGTTGGGGCGCTGCTGACCTTGCAGGGTCTGGCTGTGGGCAGGTGGTCCCTACACAATGCCGAAACAGAAGGACAGCTCTTTTTCGTGTAGTTACATGTGTGACACTAATTTCAATAGGAAGTTTTGTGTCCAGCAGTGAAGTCAGAAATAAACACCTATTGTCCACCTGTGCCACTGAAATAATGGGAATGGATCGAGACTCTGGCTACACCTTTAGTGGTTTTAGATCTTTAGTGGTTTGCATTTCAGGTGTTTTGTAACTTACACTAATATTTAGTGGTTTCTATAAAAAGTTGCTAGATTGTGACTACTGACTTATTTGGTTTTGTCTGTACTAAACCACATATAATTATATTAATCCTTGCAAAGTTTATTTTTGTTTCATATTCTTAAAGTATTTCAAAACTTCAAAGTCTTTTTTTTGTCATTTAATTTTATGGGTATTTGGAGTACCACAAGAAGGACAAAATGGGTATTACGCAGAATCACAAAACTGTTAGGTTGGAAAAGACCTTCCAGATCAGAGTCCAACCATACCTGTCCTCTCCTAAACCACATACCTGGGCACCTCATATATCCATCTGTTAAATTTGTCCAGGGATGGTGACTCAACCACCTCCAGTGGTGGGCAGCCTGTTCCACAGCCCAACAACTCTTTCAGTGAAGAACCTTTTTCATAACATCCAATCTGAACCTGCCCTGGTGCAGTTTGAGGCCATCTCCCCTTGTCCTATCACCTGTCACTTGACAGAAGAGACCATTGCCCACCTCTCTAGAAGTTCCTTTCAGGTAGTTGTAGGTAGTGATAAGGAGTCCCCTCAGCCTCCCCTTCTCCAGACTAAACATCCCCAGCTCTCTCAGGCGCTTCTCATAAGATTTGCCCTCCAGACCCTTTGCCAGCCTGGTTTCTCTCCTCTGGACCTGGTCCAGAACCTTGGTATAGGTCATCCTGCTCAGGCAGATGAGTTGGACTAAATGATCTTTCAGGGTCCCTTCGAACTCCCAACATTCTGTGAATATTCTTGTAGTGTGGGGCTGAGAACTGAATGCAGTACTTGAAGTGTGGCCTTACCAGTACTGAGTAGAGAGGCACCTCCCTACACCTGCTAGCATGCTGTTTCTGATACAAGCCAGGATGCCGCTGGCCTTCTTGGCCATCTGGTCTGCAGGTGTCATCATAAAGGATGAAGGTGGTCAGCAAAGTGAGTGAGCAGCATTTCAAGCTTTTTCCCTTGATCACTGAAGCATCCCTATGAGTAGTTTTGGTAATCTAGTCCTGCAAGTTGAAATGCCTCAATCATATGATTGAATGACAGTTAGGGGCTTCTGTTAAAATATGTTAGTAACTTTGGACTTCATAGCAGTAAGTTAATGCTTTTGCATTTGAGACGCTGTGGTTGATCACGTGCACATAATTAGTCCGTTGGCATAGAGTGCATTTATTTTAACCACAAGTTTCCCTTAAGTTATGCCAATGTCATTATTTAAACAAAGGTGTAGTTATTTAGAAATTATAGTGAAATTATAATGTGACGGCAGTAGTTACATAACCAGGCCCTGCTCATTGTGTACACTGATGGCTTTCTACTTTGGACAGCTTCTCACACTGCAAAGAGGAATATGTGGCATTTATGAAAATTTTGGGGAAGATACAGCTTTAGTGCAAAGGGCAACATGTACCAATATATAAAAGGCTGTTGGAGTTCTCACATTAATTTTAGATCTTTTAAAAGGAGACACCTAGGTGAGTGGAAATGTGTCTTATCTACAGTTCTCTTACAAATCAACCTCCCAAACCTGAAAGGATATTTTTTGGTTTTTGTCGGGGGGAGAGGTTTGTGTGTGTTAGGGTTTTGTTGGTGTCATTTTCTTTTAAGCATTTGGAAAGAAGTCATGCAATAAAATCTAAACCTGTTCAAGGAGCAATGTAAGGGAAAAACTGATGACATGATTACCCACCTGACTGTCTTGGTAAGGCTGGATGATGCTTTTCATAAGTTGAGAGGTGGAAATGATGGAAAGGAAGTAATTTGCATAAAATGAAAGATCACTTTGTTATGGAAAGCACTTATAAATTCATTGTTCTTGTGTACTTTGAGGAATAAAAAGACTATCCTGTAAATGGCCTCAAATAACTATGTAATTTCTATTCTACATTGTTAGCTTTTTATTTCAATTTAATTTTGTCTTTAAAAATCTTTACATTTCGGTAGTTTGTACTGCAATGACATAACAAAGCTGTGAGCTTTCAGTACTGGGTTGATATACTATAAAGTATTCATATAAATGAATACTGATAAAATATCTCAGAACAAAGGTGAAGTTTCACATGTGTGCCAGTAGTGGTAGTGCCAGGTTACGCAGTTCTCTCTGCACCTACCCCCATCACTACATCATCCCTTACTGTGGGTTTTGTAACCAAGTGGTGAACTAGGTGGGAAAAAGACTTGCCTTTTTAAAAAATCAAAATAAAAAAGTTTTTGGCAAGTTATTTTGAGTGGACCTTGTGCTGAAAAGACAGCAAGGATGTGACAAGTAGCAACAATGTGTAGCAATTGCTTAAAGTTACTGATTGTCTGAACAAAGCCTAACTATACTTGAAAATAGGTAATTTTTTCCTTTGAAAGAGCATTAGAAAATGAGTACAGAAAATAATCAGAACAGGCACATCTAAAAATGGTGTATGAGAGTAGAATTCCTTTTCCTAAGTATGTTTGTCTTGACTTGCACGCAAGTCTCCTCTGTAAATATTCCCATGTATATGACAATTAAGATTTTTTTTTTCCCTTGTAAAATAAATCTGGATAGGAGTTGTTTATAGGAAATTTGTGTGACAAAATTTTCTACCCATCCAATTTTAATAATTTTACATGTCATTGGCTGAGCCTGTAATGCAGCGTTTCTAAGAGTTTTTTTAGAAAAGATAGGCAGCCCAGCAAGGCTAAATGTTGAAGGGTTGTGTAGCTGCCCTGAAGTTAAAAGGATTTAGATGTAGAATTTCAGCAGAAGGTGGCAAAAGAAAAGTGTGATTGATGCAGACGAAAATAATTTGTGGAAAATGGTCAGAAAATTTTATTCATTTTACCAAAGCTTTTCTCGTTAGAGGTAAAAATAAAATAAACTCCATAGCTCTTAAGATCTAGGGAAAATGTTAAATCTCACATCAGAGAGATCTTTGAAATCTTCTTCTGTATCTGATAAAAGCATATTTGGGAACCTCCCCCTTTCAAATTGTTCCATGAAAACGGAACCACCGTGCTGGGATCACACTGTCACTTTAGTCTTGACTTTCTTTTAGCCTAAGATTTGACGTTAAATATAACTGAAATAAAAAGCATTTTTTGAGAGGAAATATTTTAATCTGAAGCTATTTATCTGAAGCTATTTAAATGGGCTGCTTTGAGAGTAGTAGAACTCCCCTGTCCCCTTTTGCTTTGAGAAAAAAACGAAAATCTGAATCTGTTAAATTTTTCAGTTTGAGCCTCTTTAACTGGCTGTGGTTTCTGGGAATTTGGAGGAACCATGAAAAAAAGAATGATTCCATTTAAAAAAAAAAAATCCCAAGAAGCTCTACTAAGTTTTTATTGGAAGAAAAAGGATTTCTGAAAATTGTTGGCATTATGTGTGAAACACCAGTGAAACTCCATTGGCTTTTACTTCAGTGCCCTTGAGCCCCTTGGCCTGGTGCCTGCCTCCCTTGCCTTTCTGCCCATCCTCAGTCTTTAAAAATGCAACTTTGAGATCAGCTCATGAAATGAGTTTTGTATTACTCTGGCTGCCATGTGTAGAAGCAAGGAGTTAATGAAAATACAAAGTCGCAGATGGGATGGGTGTTCCTTGTTTTGCGTGTATCCTGAACCCAAATTAAGCGGTTGTTGGTGTCCTGGGCCATCGGCTGATGCAATGCGTGTGCCAGGCTGCCACTCACTTGCCGTGCTCTTACCCGGCGTGTGCCTTTGTAGTTAACTTTGGCATGTGGATTTTAAGCTTTGGTGGAAAGTGCTTTTCGAAGTCCCGCATAAATGGAACAAAAGAAAAGAAAATAGTGCTTTAAAATGTTGTTTTGAGTAAAATGCTGATGCACAAAGCTATCAGCAGCAATGAAGATAAGATCTGAGTCCTGAAAAGTCAACTGAAAGCCAAAAAAAATCCATTTCAGTGCTCATTAGAGAAACTTGTGGGATGGTGATGGTGTGCAACAGGCTCTCTTGTAACTTTTTAAAGTCTTTTAAAAAGTGTGCTTTACAGAACAGTGAAATTTAATGAGTAATGCTCAAATTTGACTGTTGACTGATTATCTTGTGTTTTGTTTCCTTTTTTTTTAAGGTCTTGATGGTTATGGAAAAATCTTTCATCGGTGTATGGTATAATGGGCTACCAGTTGGATGATTTATAGTCATCTGAAACATGATGTATACTTCTCTTCCTAGTCCATGGTAAGTTCTGTTCTTACAAATACCTAAGAAATATTTCAGAGAATGAAATAAGCGCTTGCAGTGGCCTGTGTCAGATATCATTCCTGTTACTGATGTATGGACTCACCTAGAGTTGTTAATTTATGTTTTCTTTCTTAAGCTGTTTGAGGATGTTTTAGAAACTTAACTTAAAAAAAATCCATACTATTTTTTTTTCTCTCTTTTATGTGATTTTAGAGCTGTGCAAAGATCTTGATACACAGCTTGAAATGTTATCTTTCCCTTCAGCTTGAAAGCATCTTCACCCCTGTATGGAGTGTCTTAGTTCAAATTAGATTCCAGGCAAATGTTCTATGCTTCTATGTTTTGTGCCTACAATTAATCTGATTATAGTATCTGTGAGAAATGTTAAGTATTGTATAAACAATAATATTAAAAGCAAGGCTCCTCATAGTACAACTGAACTATCACTTCTGATTTACAGTGTCCAGACGTGCAATAATGAGATCCAAAGCACTAGTTGTTCATTTGGCTAACTGCATAGACAAACCAAATTTGGATATCAAAACGTTCCACTCACTGCTCTTTAACACACCAGAAATAGCAGCCCAGTCTCCCGTCCAAATATCAGGTTAAGCATTTGAGGTTAAAATACCCACTGTCTTGCTCCTCTCCTTTTTAAGGGCTTTCATATGGCTCTTCTGTCAAAGTTCTTTTGTGAATGGCACTGAATTTTCTTTACTTTTGTCAAAATCTGCCTGTAAATTCTTTTTACCTTAAGTCTGCATCTAGGATTCAAGCTACAAACAGTATGATGTACCAGGATGAAAGGTATCTTTCCATTTCTATTCCTGTTCCAGATTGCAGAGTCCTTACAAGCACACACACATAGTAAGAAAAGCAGAGATGTGAGCGCTGAGAACAGAAGAGCAAATTAATGGCATTAGTCAAAGCTGTTCTTATGATGTGCTTATATACTGCAATGAACTAAGAGGCTGTGAAGTTTCTAGAGGGTCTGTTTGCACTAGATAGTGGAAGGGAGTGTTTAAATCCCTTATAAATATATATTTACCAGCAAAACCAGTTAGTGGTTTTTGGTGGAAACAAGTATTTACACAGGGAAATGGACACACATAATAGCCCATCTTTCTCATCCTTTGGAGGGCATCTTCTGCCTGCCTGTTCATTACCAAACTCAGCTGGCTTTGGATTTCAAATGTGTCTTCCAGGTACTAACTATGCACCTCTGAAACCAGGGAGCTGGATAAACAGTAATTTGTTTCTCTTGGCAAACTACTTGGGGGAATGGTGGAGGGAAAGCAGGGGGAAAAGATATTGTTTGATGGGTTATCTAACACCTGTTGATTCTGCAAGGCAGTTCCCTGGGTATTCAGTGAGTTCTGCTTTGTTTCTTAACCAGGCTTTTTATTTGCCGAATTAGTCGATTTGCTTCAGAGACCTGACCTTTTCTTTTCTCCTCTTCCTTATCAGCAGTGTGCCACACATTTCTAAGCCTGTTTTTGCATCCTGAATGTGCACTGATTCATGAGGAAATAAGAGCTTTGTGACAGGTCTAGTGGAAGAATGAAGTTCTTTAAACAGAGAAAAGGATGTCAATCCCATATGTGTAAACACTGAAGGATTTTGTCTCTTTTTCCAGAGGTCTTCTGTACCACCTTTTACTACAATTATTTCCTCTGTCCACTAGGATGAGAACAGAATTCAGTCCACAGTGTTACCTTTGTGTCCAAACTGGGGAAAAAAGCAATAAATGTGATGACATCATAAATTGCTTAAGAAATGGCATTTTACATTTCCCTGACAATTGAGAAAACACTGCTTTCTTTGGCAGTCTTAGTTGTCAGAATCATTCATCTTTGCAGTGAAACTCCTGGGCAAAGGGGTTGTATGTGTGATAAAGGGCATCTTCATTCTCTCATTACTAAGGTATCCACTCCAGACTCACATATCCTCTCAAAAAGCCCGATGTGTTACCCCACTCCTTCCCTCTAACCGGATTAAAGCTAAGGCAGATATCAAGAAGTAAACTGGATGTCACCATGCATGATTTGAAACCTTGAGAATTTACTCCCCTCTCTACAGTAATTTGCAAAATTATTTCTGTTGGCTAATGGACAATGAAGTCTGAGGTGGAGCATAGGAAGTTCCATGTGAATGTAAGGCAAAACTTTTTCACTGTGAGGGAAATGGAGCACTGGAACAGGCTGCCCAGAGAGGTTGTGGAGTCTCCTGCTCTGGAGACATTCAAGACCAATCTGGATGTGTTCCTGTGTGATCTAATCTAGGTGATCCTGCTCAGGCAGGGGGATTGGAATAGGTGATCTTTCAAGGTCCCTTCCAATTCCCAAAGTTCTGTGAATCTGCAAATTACCACTACTTGTGAAATTCAAACCCTACCAGAGATGAAACTATATTCGAAACACTAATATACATTTAGAATCTATAAAACAATAATTATAATAGTTCCTGATTGTTCCCAAACACTTTATTAGCTAGGCCAGGGAAACCTTTGAGAAGTCAGGCTTTTAGAAGAGGTGGTGGGATATGAGAAGAACTTGTGAAAGGGAAATTAAATATTTTACAAGGAAGGCGTACTGGAATTGCAAAACTGTACATCAGCCTGTAGTTATTGTCTTGTGTATCTTCATTCTGCAATGGACCAACTAATAGCAACTTTGGTAGATTTTTGTGGCTGGAAAGCAGTCATCTGGGATAAAAAAATAAAAAGAAAACAAAAAACAAAACCACAATCAACAACAATAAAAAGTGGAAGCTCTTATTTGTCTACTACACATTGAGAAAACTCATATGGTGTTTTTATATTGAGCAGATTGTTTTAAAAATATCAAACATGTAAAGTTGTCACAGGGTGACAAAGGAACAATAAAGAGCAGAAACTAGGGGACCTTTATGATAACTAAAAAGAGAATTTATAAAACATCATAGAACATTACAAAACATTGAAGTCTAGGACTTCAAACATGATGAGTGGCTCAGGCCATATGTTAAGTTATAAGAATAATGAAAGAGTTTTTAATACATAATTGCATCAGGTTACTTGGAAGGCACACTGAAAATAAGCCTAGGAGGTTCAGTAAAACACCTGTAGCAAGTATCTCAAAGTCCTGATACTTGCCAGCTGTATTTTCTGAAGGTTATATGGTATACACAATAACTTTAGGGAAAACATCAACAACTGCTAGGTAATGTTACAGTTCTATTACCTGAGTTCTAAAAAAAAAAAAAAAAAAAGGGGGGTGGGGAGGGATACAAGAAGAAAAAATTCTAGCTCTAGATCTCAATTTCTCAACTTAAAAACACTGTCAGAAAACCTCCTATACTAATACCAAGTAGTGGAAAGTATGTTTTTTGAATGTTTCTACTTCTGAACTCTTGTTACAGCCTCTTTGTGTTAATGGCTCATCACAGTTTACAGCTATTGTAACCAAAGTGCTCCATTTTAACTGTAAATCATTGTTAATAAGTATTAAAAATTATAAATTGTTGTTATTTCCATTGCATTCTCTTTAGTGTGGAAATTCAGGATTCTCTAGACTGACACTGATTTTGCTTAGAGTGTTCTCCTGTCAGAGTCCACCCAGGTGTGTTGACTGCATTTGGGTCCATCCTGCCATGTCACCTGCCAGCTGGGCTGTCTGTTCACATTGCAGGCTTCCTTTGGGTGCCAAAATAAATGGTTTAGCAGGTACACAGAGTCAAAATGAAGCATGCATTATTTATGGAAGTAATTGCAATCCTGCTGAGGGATATCCTGATATATCCTGAGATTCCTGCAGCTAATAAACAGAAACAAAGGAATAAGTGTTTGTCTTGAAAATTTCTGGTTTCAGTGAATTTGATGTCGCCTCAGTACATTTAAATAAAGTAAGAAATCTCCTTTTCCCTTTGGCTTTAATTTCCACATACTTTGGTGTGCTTCATTTTCAAGCTGATATTGTGAACCATGAGGACTGTGCCATGTCAAGAGGCTTGAATAAATTATGCCACAGAAGCTTCAAAAGCTACAGAGAAAGTAGCCTCAAAGTTAGGCCTTGATTAAAAGATGGCTCCATAACCTAAGTGGCACTGGTGCTGATGTGCTGTCTACTAACGATTTTCTATTATTAGAGGAATATATATATTTTCTATATTATATGAAGCTTAACTAATGACTCTCTGTCAGCATGTTCTGATAGATGTGCTAGTCAAGCGATCAGTGTGTCATTTAATTTCCTCTTAAAGACTGTCCTACCGATGTGTGCTAGGATTTGGCTTTAAATGAACGTGACAAGCAATCATTTTTAATCTGAATGGAGACAGGAAAATATTTTTACTTTCTATACATTTGAATTTGTACATAGGTTTCTTGCGAATTCGTAGTTTATTTGTCAAGTAATGAGAAAGGGCTCTGCGGTAACATTAGTGTTGTGTTTAAGCTCTATACTCCTTAACAGCACCAGGCTCTTAAAGTGCTGGATTTAAAACTCCTGCAAACTTGATTGAAAATATATCTAATGTATTATTACTTAATTTTTAGCCTTTCTACTGTGCTACGGTAAAAAAAGGAATGGCAGACATTTTCTACAAAACACTAAGGCTTGCCAGCTTTGTTTTCTTTCTTGTCCTTAGGATGCTAGTCTTTTTTTTTTTTTTTTATACTGTAAATGTTTCAGACCAATTTGTGGGTTTGGATTTTTTTTTTTTATTCTCCTGCTATGGTTAATGCTTCCAGTGGTAAACCAAGATGCAGTACAGAACTATCCAATCCATTACCAGTTTGATGGAGAGGATCCTGGAAAGCTGGAACGGTTTAAATGGTGTGCATGCTAGAAGAGTCATATCAGTGATCAAGTGGAATTTTGCTTATTCAAGCTTTAAGTTGTTATGTAAATCTGCTGCTCAGGGTTTGTGTGTGCTCCTTTCAGTTTTCTCAGGACAGCTGGACTGGAAGGTGGAGGCACGTGCCATTGCCTCTCCTGTCTGCTTAATTCTTCTGACCTGCACAGCAGCCTGGGTTACGCTGTAGTTAATTACAACGTTTTAATTTCAGATATCTAGCTTAAGAAAATATGCTAAATGCACACTATGAAAATTGAGGCCCTTCAATTAAGCGTTCAAAAAATGTGTCTAGAAAATAAACTTGTTTTCATATTGAGAAACACTAAATATATCCATCTCCTTTTTGGTGGACATTGACTGCTGGAGGCAGATGGTGCTTCCCTCATCCCTGAGAAGCCCAAGTTTGATAACTTCTGCAGTTTCTCACAGTAAGGATTCAATAGGGACATCTGAAAAAAAAATATATTAAAAAATATGCTGCTTAGAGCAACCAGGATTTTTTTTCTTTGCTCTTTTATATTTAGCAGTCAGAGTTCTTTTCTGAATGCTTATTACTTAGGAGTTTTTGGAGGTTTATGTCACACAAATATAGATGTTGGAACTAGAATTTTACATAACCATAACTCTGAAATAAACATACTATTGAGATACTTAAAAGTTACATGGCTCCAACTGTGGGAGAGGAAAGCAGGTCTTTGATAATCAGTGTAAATATTTTTTTCCAAGGGTTCTTAAAGAGACTGAATGACTCTTTTAATTTTTCTTTCCCAGTCATTTAAGTAATTAAGATACACATGAGGTTTTTTATAAAACCCGGGGGCATGTTGGCTGTAAGGCTCTTGATAGGTCTTCTCCTACTCCTCGTGCCACCAAGGCATGAGAGCAGCCACCACTCTGCTCTTGCGGGACTGGTTGGCCATTCTGTCTGCTCCTGGTCCCAACTCACACCAGGTACTGTTCTGTGCCACTAACCCACCCTAGCACTTGGTCAATATCATGAGGCTTTTGTTGGCCCCAACCTCAAGAGTATAAATGCCTTTTCCACTGAAGGCTCTGCCATCAGCCATGTCAGTGCTTTCCCCGATTTACTGTCAGTTGTGTATTTGCTAATGGGACCATCCAGCAGGTCACTCATGAAACCAACAAACAATATAGGCCACTGAAATGAAACTTTAGAATAAGGCATGGATTTGGCTTTAATTTTATTTTTAATTACTTTCAGCATATCAATATTATCCTGTAATTTACCTAGTAGCAGAGAAATGTTATAAGGACATGTGCCCATATTAAGCATAATAATTTTAAGATTCATTTGAAAAGCGTCTTTGCTAAGTGCAGCATAGAAACCAGGTAAGAATCACTGTAGTTCTGTGACTTCCAACTGATCACATGCATACGGTATCTATATCTTCTATAACCTTGATTATTCACTAAGCCAACAACAGCAATAGGAGAAATGGGGAAATTGGTAGAAATTATGCACCTCCCAAAAAGCAATTTACATTTCTCAGCTCAGGGATCCAAGAGGTTCCTGAAGCTTTTGAAAGGACTAACGAAGTGCTTGAGGAGGAAGGAGATTCACAAGTTTAATTCATGCTGTTACAGCAGGCATCTACAGTTTAATTCTGCATTCATTGCTTTCAGATGAGCTTTGTATTAAATATGAGCAAATTCATTCATAAATTTAGATAAGACTTTTTTTCTCTCTTTTCCTTTCATTGTTGTCAAGAAAAGCATCTAGATATTGGCATTTTGTTGGCTTGGAGAGAACTGCCTATCTCCTTGAGAGCAGAACTGTTGCTAGAAAACTAGATCAGTGCAGATTTTTACAAGTAGGTCAGTTGTACTTGCTGATAAGAGTAACTAGTCTCTAGTGCTCACTTTTTTCACCTCTCAAGTTACACTGAAGTGCTACTGGATACCCTTCTTTATTGGAGAATTGACAAAGTAGGAATAAACCAGAATAAAATCATCAGAACTTTAAGGGGCATCAGTTGTGGAGTTGCTTTGGACAAAAGTAACTTAATCTTTAATATTCTTCTCTGTTTAATGTCTGTTTTTTGTAAAACTGTGTAACAATTACCCTTCTGTCTTCTTTCCCTTTGTATTGCACAATTTTCTACATCTTTACATAAAGATGTCTTTTTGACTTCAATTTTTGTGAGTTGAGTGCATTTTACACTGGTCTGTGGCAACTAATTTGTGCTATAAATTTCTGTGGGCAAGCATTTCTCTTGGCAAATTTTAAATTTTCTGCTAAATTATTTGTGTAAATGCTGCAGTGAATAGTATGGTATCAAAAGTAGTTCTTTGCCATGCTAATATTAAATAATTTAGATTCATCAGAATACTGATCTTTGAATAATTGCTACAAGTGGCTTAGTGAGACATTGATTATTCTAAGCATTAACATATGCTGTTATCTCTCAATGTTAATTTGCAGTATGTCATTAACTAATGTCTTCTTGTGTGTATATATATGTATATATATGTGTATTATTGTCCGTTCATGCACAAAAAGATGAAAGAATAGTTTAAATTATATAGAGACACCTGAAAAAATATTGTTGGGGAGGGGGGTTGGGGAATAGGATCATCATCCTCCTGTGAGAAATGAGCAAGCTTGGAAAGTAATTTCTTTCCTTTAAAATAAACCTATACTTTTTATTTTTAATTGCCTACTGCTTTATCCTTGTTCTGAATGGATTACTGTGCATCTTCTATTGCACAGATCTTTACAATAAAGGTAGGATTTGTCTGGTGTATTTTGGTTGTCAGTGAGGAGAATCATGCAAATCCAGAAAACAGTTCTTCTTTTACATCTATTTTAGATACTTACCTTAGAAGGGGATGCATTAATCTCTGGAGTTGGCTGTGCATGCCACATTGTTATTTTCTATCTTACACCAAGAGCTCAATGTTTCCTACAGCTCTTTTTTTTGTTGTTTGTTTGGTTTGTTTTTTTGTTACAGCAATTGTATCTCTGGATCGACCACACTTGTTCAAGTTGATTCTACATTTTGACTAGACAAAGGTTCTGTAGAAGATGCAGAACATTAATCACTGTTACTGTGTAGCACAAAAAAACCTAGGAGTTTGTTTGCAAAAAAAAACCCCAAACATAACAAAACGTCTCAATCGAGGGAAGTGAGATGTTTTGAACTGTTTTTTACTTTTTTCTCGTTACTGGAAAAGAGTAATGTATATCAACAATACTCATGTAACTATTTTGTGCAATATAATTTCTCTTATAGTAAATCCTGTCACCACTTTTTAAAAAAAAATAAACAATCGTAGTCTTTCCCACTATTTTATTGGGCTTTTTAAACTTTTTAAAATGTTCTTTCTGTTTTGGACAAGCTTATGCTGCTCATTGCCTTTCATGTCTACGCTAGCTGAACTAACAAAAATATTTTCCTCTATTACATTCCTCTGCCTTACACAAGATCAGCTATAAAAAAAATACAGTGATGCTTCAATGTAGTGTCAAACTAGAGTTCTGCCTATGTTTACTCATTACAATAGCTTTTATCCAATTACTTTTACATTGTAGTGTCTTTGCCATGTCCTCTCTTTGGCAAGAGCTTTACTGGTTGAACATGTTTACGCATCTGTAGTTTTCCATGGATTAGACAGCCTTCATTTCCTCTCCTGAGTGAAATGGATGTTGTGGTGCTCTACTAAATAGCCAGTGTTTCACCACAGCAGTGCGGGCATTTTATTGGTGTGGAAATTATTTCCCATTGGAGAATATATAGCTTTATTCAGGACTTAATACTAACAGTCTGAGTTTCATCTTCCGCCAAGTGAAGTTAATGACTTGACTCTGCGTTGTGCAAGACCTACTTGTATAGTGCTAATTAATCAATGCCATGCATTGAAGAGAAAACCTTTTGCATAAGAAATAACAGCAAGGTCTCAACCATTTGTACTAATAAAAGAAAATGTGCCATTTGGGGCTCTCCTGACCAGATTTCAGCTTGTATTACATCCTGCATAATAACTTTATTACTACATTTCAATTACATAGTCTACCATTCTTTAATTCTTCCTCTAAACTGTTTTGCAGCTTGGCACAGTTGAGCAGCTGCTGTGTTCTCTCTTCCAGGTGGCTTTGCTTCAAATGCCTGGAAAAAAAAAAGATTCCATTTAGATGCTTCTGTGGTGTTACCTTTGTCTGAGAGATATTTAAAATATCTCACCGTCCACTTTGCCTTGTAAGACTGTTGATATTTTGGCTTTACCACATTAGAAGAAGCCAAAGCATTTTTCATGTTTAGAAAATCATTTAATTGCTTTATAGGCAACCCAGCTATGTAGCTATCAAAGAGCTGCTGAAGGCTTTTGAGAGAGGATCTGTGGGTGTGATTGTTCTCCAGGGAGAGGAAGGAAGTGAAGGATCTGACTCAGAGTGGTGAATCCTGTGAGAATTGAGGCATCAAACCTTTCCAACAAGAGCCTGAAGCAACACATTAGCGTCTACAGCAGGTGATGCCAATGAGTCTGAAAAGCTCGAATTAAACATATGCAGGTGTCAGTGTTAGAAAACCAGGTCTCTGAAGGATAGTGCTAGTTACTGTCGAGGGATGTTCTTGCCAAAAGAAGTTTAGAGGTAATTTAAATTTCAGTACAACTTGACTTTGTGTTGACTCCAACCAAGGTCATAAAATAGTCATGCATATGATTTAGTTCTGAATGTGAGTCAGCTATGGAGCAGGAATACCGTTAGATTTCTTTTGTTTGGAAAATTTACGTACTCATGCTGATTGAAGCACAAGCTCACTGTATTTGTCAAAGATCCAATACAGATTTTTAAAACTAGAACCTGAGGAGAACAATTCAAAATAGATTTTTTTAAAGTAGAATTTTGCTGGTTCTCTGACCTGCGCAGAGTAAGGACGAACAGCTCTTTCAAATCAATGAATAGAAAACAGAATGTATGTAGAGGGCACTATTTGAATCCTTTTTCAAATATGTTAACATTGTGAATAAGCAAGACAGGTTATACTAAATAAAAGGGGGAAAAAGAAGTGTTCTTTCAAGATGTGGGGATTTCTTGTTCATTGTATTTGGGTATAGTCTAGTTGGACAAGAGAGCAAATGTTTGGTTCTTTTCAAAGGCTGGGGCTTAGGAAGGGGTGAATTCATTTCCGTGTTGAGACATGGTGACTCAATGTGGGACAACATTGTCAGTTTCTCCCAGCTTTTTGTAGGTGCCACAGCTGAGAGAAAGGGGCTTATAACTCTTGTGTTATCTATGGCAGGGCTGCATGCATCCTCTCCATGATGTATGTCTATAATCCTGAGCCATTAATAAAATAAGGGCTAATTCGTCTGTTAATGAAGAGTCATTGCTATTTTAGAGGATAATTAACACTGTCATATTATCATCACTTCACTGAATATTATGAGACTGCTGACATTGACTTCCGCTCCATTCGGTTAGTTTAAAGAAAGCTCTAAACCTTCCTTGTAAACTGTGTTTTGTGCAGCTACTTTTATTCCATGTTTCTGTGAGCTGGATCGCTGTTGACAGAGTTTTTGATTATATTTGACTTTCATTTTTGCTCCCAGCATTCTATGAACTTTGGATTGAATTTATGATTATGAGGTGTCTGATTAGTGATAAGCTCCTAACTATTTGAAGGACTGAAATTAAGCTCTTTTACTTTTCCTCTTCCTCTCCTCTACCTTTCCTTAAATTAATCATGTAGGAAAAGAAAGCCAAAGCAGGCACCGATACTCATGCAAAGAAATTTGTTGCTACATATTGTTGCTGAAATATACTGTTGTACATATATATGTTTATACATTAATATAGTTCTGAATATTAATATAAATATACGAATATGTACATGTATATAAGTATGCATGTATTTGTATTTATATACTTAATTATACTGTTATAAACTAATACTGTTGCTACAAATGCATGATGTTCATACTTGTTGAAGATGCATGATGCAAGGCACTTATGAAGCTGCCTAGGCTCAGTTTGAACTTTGTGGAATAACTGAGCACTTCTCAATCTTGATGGATTTGATATTATTGTTTTCAAATACTTTGAGTAATCCTTACTGTTTTAGTTTCCTAATGTGATAGGTGAAAAATTAGCTAAATGTAGAAATGTTTCTGTGACATCGTGATTGGCCATCTCAGCTGGGAACAGCACTGAACCACTGGACTTGAGAGTAGCTCATTCCACACTGCAGCTCTCCCTTTCCCTCCTCCCTCATATCTGCTCCCCACACAGCACAGATGTCACTAACTTCCAGGAATGTTCCCCACCAGTTCTTATTGACATTTTTTCTGTCCCTACCAGTTCTTATTGACTGGGAGATTCCAGGAAGTTTTTGAAAACCAATTTTTTTTCTAAATTTCCCAAACCCATTTTAAAATTTTGTGGTATTCTATGAGGTTAAATTATGTGATTTTTTTTTTCCCCACTGAGTCTGCTGCTTTTGCAAGAAATTAATTCTTGAACTATGTTGTTTTTCCCAAAAGGGGATTTCCTATTATACCAATCAAAACCAAGAAACCATCAGTTTTCCCCTACGTTTAATATGGGTAGCAATTGCAATTTGACTAACCCATTATTCATGGCTAGCTGTTAGGGTGTGGATCTTCATGTGCCTCCCAGTTTTCCTGAGGAATTGCACTAAGCTTAGGTAAGAGCTTCAGAATTCTTCTACTGTTCCAAAACAATTTTGCTCCAGAGTATGTGAGCATAAATGGAGTAGAGCAGAAATCAAGAATAATGGGCAGGTAGGGGAAAGGAAGAAAAGCATTGCAAAGAGAGAAAGGAAAAATGCATATGTAACTTGAAATAAAATATCCTTTCTTTTGAAGCTGGAAAGTTTCTGCTGTTCAGGATCTCTGGGACTTGCCTCTCGGGGTGAGAGTGCTTCTTTGGAAATCCTTTCCTTAGAAAGGAAGTCTAGCAGCTTCTGTCACTGTGGTGTTTTGTTTATGAGGGAAAGTCCAAAATAAAAATAATTTACTAGCAATGCTTGAGAACTGTTGCCATCTACTCCCTGATGGAATTCAGGTGACAATAAGTGGTGTATTGCGGTACAAGTTAAATGAGCAGTATTAATTAGTTTTCTGAGCTCTCTGTCCATTGCTATTCCTGCTGTGAGTCCTTTCTAGACACGTCTTCTACTATAAAATACAACAAAGTAGTTGTCTCTACTGTATATGTATTTACTTATCCCTTGTGGGTTTTTTTGTTTTTTGTTTTTTTTAATATACTAATATACTGCGTGTGAAAGTGCTCTGATTAGTTTTGTTCATCTGGCCCAGAATGGTGTTGTTTGTGTCAATTCTTTGTGCTTCAACATGGAGATTTTATCATTTGCTTTTATTTGAAAAGTAAAAAGTAGGAGGGCTAATATTGATGGGTAAAGGAATGATTTTCCTGGAGGAGAAACTGGCAGTTTATCAAACATACAATCTGTAAGCTTATCAAATTTAGATCGAGTGGAATCCAGAGATATTTTTGAATTATGCAGCTGACCATTTTTTTTTTCCAAAAGCCTATAAATGTGTTCCTTATAATTTGGTCTTCCAGTCCTACCTAGTTTGATCCATGCTAACGACTGTTTTAGTAGGGTCAGGAGAGCAGTCAGTAACCTCAGCAATCTGACTGTCTTGTTCAGTTGAAAATAAGTTTTTGGTTATAACCTATATTTCTGAATGAGAAATATAGGTTATATATTTGCATGTTTGTGAGCAACATGCAAATAGCTCTGAATGAGCTATTTGCATGTTGCTTGCAGAAAAGGTTACATCAATGAGTAGTGGAAGGTATGATCCATCTAAGCATTTGCTTGCGTCTGCATGCATGGAAATCTCTGCCTGTCCCAGCACTGGTGAGATGAAAGCAGTTGGTTTTACCATGCGTGCCGGCTACGATGCTGACTTGGTTGATTGTCTTTCCCTGGCCCACCACCTCCTTGCTGTTCTTCAGCAGGTGAGATCAGCTCTCTGCTGCTCTCCCAAAATCTGACCCCAGGCTTCAGCGGTGGCTACAGGTGGGTCACGCAGCGGGGCAGGGCACGAGTTCCAAGCTGTGTAATACCACTCTGCCTTAACACAGTGCTCCAACAAAATAGGCTGAACGGTGCCTCGAAGGCATGATTTATAGCTGAATTTATAGCCAGGCTTTTGGTATGGGGTTGCTGGACTGTGTTTCCCAGGCGCTGGCAAGTGTAGTGCAGAGGGGACGTTGTCCAGACTTGGTGTTGCTCCTGTCCTGCTGTTTTCTAACAACATTGCTTGTGTGCCTCATTCCTTGGTTCATTCAGAGTCCTCCCTTGCTGGTGGGAAAGGGGCAAAATCTTCAGTGGTTACAGCAGAGTTATTAGTTCAAGCATTCTTTGCAAGTCCTGATTGGACTTTGTTCTGTTCCCCCCTTTTTTATTTTTTTTTAGTGATTTGGTGAAATAATCATTAAACTGATGTACAAAAAAGGCTTAAAGTGGGCTTCAATAAAAATAGAAATTTACTTTTTTTTTGGGGGGGGACCTCTAATATTTAGTTAGTTCTGTAGGAGGACATGAGTAAGCTCTGGTGACTTGGCTAGTCTCTGCTTTATCTGTGTCTCTGCTTTTATATGGGCCTCTTCGGTTACTACAGTGCTTGTTTCTTCTTGCCTGTGAACGAGTTTGCAGGTTGGGTTTTTCTCACAATTTACTGATGGATTTATTTATGGATTCAAACTGATTATTTCTTTATTGCCACTGGTTATTTTAAAGACTGCTTTGGCTTTTATTAAGATGGTGGTGCAGTTCCAGAGTGAGGTTTTTGCTTGTTTGTGGTTTTGTTGTGGTTTCCCACACTCCTCACTATCCTTATCCTTAAAATGGAAAAAAACCCATCCCTCATTAACTGGAAAAGTAATTTTTACACAAGACCAAGTGGTACAAACTATGCATAAATGAAGTTTAGGAGTTAGAAAAGAAATTCTTAATTGTTGGGGTAGTTGGACTCTGAAAGAAGCTCTGAAATCTAAATAATGAATTTGATAAATATATTAAATGGATTGTAACTGATTCAGTAATTTATCAGAAACCAGTAAGTCATGGTGGCATAGCAACATAACGGGACTGACTTGTCAGCTAAATTTAATCATGTCTGAAGAACGGCATTGTTTATTCACATGGGATCCCCCTTAAAACAAGCAAATACAGAACTTTCTGACTGCAGTTCTTTTACAGAGCAGCTACAGGCACCAGGGAAAGCAGAACAGGTAGTATGCAACCTTGAACTGAGACTTTTTCTGGAGGCTGTCAAGGCTCAGTTATCTAATCTGTTGTGCTGATGATAACTGATAAGAGTTAAGCACCGAAGGGTAGGGCCAAAAAGGGATTTATAAGCAGAAGTCTCTCACCACTGGGGAAGTCTATTGAAATCATCCTTCTGAACAGTGTGCATCACAACTGCCGGAGCAACAGAAATGACTCAGAACATTTCAGCACCTGAAAGGTATGTTACAAGAGCCTTAGCACAGAAAAAAATGAACAGATCTAGATGTTAAGAAGCAAGATGTTGAAATATGTTAAAAAATGCCTTTTTCTTACAGCTTTGAAGCGCTCTTGCATCTGACAAAAACCTTGACAGGACTGACAAGTATCCCCCCCGCCCTCCCGCAAGCCAGCTTGTGCCTTGCCCTGTCATGTGCATGCAGTTCCCTTCTCAGCTAATCTTGCACTTCACCATGAAGCTGAATGCGTTGATGAAATCACTTTCTCTTTACTTTTTGACTGCGCCCTGTGTTTAAGTCCTCCCCTCCCTGTCTTCCCCCTGGTTATTTTCTCATACTTTGGAACACTCAAGACTCGCTTTTACCCTGAAGTCTCTGTTCTCCCACTTGAAGGTTTGTCAGCTTTCTGAACTCCTGCAGCCATGGCAAAAGATAATGCCTCTGTAGCATGAGACTGCCAGTTGAATGCAATCCATACAGGCAGTTCATTAATTTACTCATTAGCTTTTCTTTCATCCTGATGGGGCACAAGCAGGTTATTCCCTCTGCCTTTGCTATATTTTCTCACATCTGCAGGCTGTACTTGTACATCCTGAGGATACATCCTGGCAGGTCAGGCACCGCAGAGCTGCAATTGTTCTTCCTGCCCTCTGCCATTTCCCTGGACAGTGGGTCTGTCCCACCATGGCCCAGATAGGTGAAAGAAATGCTGCGTCCCAAAGACAGGCACAAACTGCCACCTGGAGCCTGCTTCTCAGGATCCCTCCCAACCTTTCCTCAAAGCTGCAAGGCTCTGGGACTCTCAGTGCAGATCCAGGAGGTCTGCATAACCTGTGGCTCAGACACGTGTTCTTTGGTCATCAAGGAGCCCAAAGCCTTGAAACCAAATTTCTCAATCTCTTGTTTCCCACCAAACCTAGTAAAACAAGTGGGGTTTTTGGTGAGGGAAAAGGTGAGGATATCGTGCACTCTAGGAGTGATGAAAACCAGCAAAAGCCTTTCTAATTAGACTTTTTCTTTTATTTGAATTGATTTTGTTAATGAAGCGGAGTTGAAGAAGCTGAGGTGCTGTCAGCCACAGTGGTAGAAGCATTGCAGTTTTATGGGCTGTGAAAACAAGGACAGCATATTGTGGATCTCAGCCAAAAAATCCTATGTTCTAAAGTTTAAAAATGTCATCGATACACCAATTTGTTAAGATACACTAGCACTGCTTTACAGAACTGTGACATTTTGCATTGTAAAATACTTCTTGAAGCAAGGGGGTTATTTATGATCATATCCCTCTAAGCTGATAACCAGTGCAGAGGTTGTCACTCAAGATACAGATTACAGTATGTAACAAAAATTATTTAAATTGTTTCAGATGTATTTGAGCAAGAGATATAAAATATGCTCTCAGTAATTTGCGCTCTTGAAATTAAAAAGATTTGTTTTCATAAAAAAATGATGCATCATGGAAGATTCACATTTCAGAATATCTGATCATAATAATAGGATACAATAATAGTTTCATTTTTCTCATCTGAAAGGTAAATTAATATTTAGGCACACAAGTTAGTGTGATCTCTTTTTTTAATCCTAAGAGTGATCTCTTTTTTTAATCCTATCCTAGAAGCACTGAGTCTACAGAAATTTTGTGATCTGTAAGTGCAACTTTTTTTTTTGTCTGCAGCTTGACACAGTGTAATTTTAACTCTGAAATGTTAATAGCATATCCAAGGCAATAATTCATACAGTTCTATTGCTTATGTCACTGTCAAAAAGGAAAGGAATTTCCCAGACCTGGGTAGTTGTTAAAAGGCCGTGTAAGCTTCAACAGCTTTGTGAAGGGCATGCACGTCTGTCCTTCATGGCATAGAACCTTGCCTGCTAGGCAAGAGAATTGAGGACATCCTTCAAGTTTCAGTTTCTACCTTTCTTTTTGGCTTTGGTGGCAATGGATGATATTGCCGAACTTTCCTTCTGCCCGCAGTTCTTTGCGCAGCATAATTTTCTCCTGCCTGTCCCATTTAGGTGCATACCTGAGCCATGAGCAGGCTAGGAGACCCTTCTGACCCTATTAATGTACTGTAGAACAACTTGTCTACTAGGATAGATTTACCTGGCCTGCTGAAATGTTGGTGTTAGTTTTAAATTGTGCTTTATTCTTGGTTTTAATACAGCTTCACGTTTTCGGGGCATTATCTGGCTCTTTCCGCACTGTGACTTTCTGAATTTCAGTGGAACTGCTCGTGTGTTTAAAATAAAACATGTGCCTAAGTGCTCTGGTGGCCGGGGGCCAGAGCACTCAGCACATTGCAGGGCTGAGCCCTAAGTGCATGCTGCTTTAATGTATAGTCTTCTCTAGCCCAGGATAAATCAGGATTAACTCTATAGGAAGTGTCAATGTACTGCAAGGATTCGGCAAATACCTTGCTATGTGGAGGGTAGCTTGGGCTCCTAGCAAAGACCTGTGCAGAAGAAGCAGTGCCTGTGGTGTAATGCTTTTTCAAGTTGTCGTCAAATGAGCTGCTTCTTGTGGCTAATGAATTGGTCAGTTAATTTTCTCATCACCGCACTCAGACTTGTTCCTGCTGCTGAACAACACCACTCTTGTCTCTTCACATGTTGTTGAAGATGGCAACAGCTTAAATTTTGTTCCTTTTACAAGGACTTAAATGCCTTCCTGCTAATATCAAGTAAATGGAATTTGTGGTTTAATCTGCATGCAGAGTATGTTATTGCTGCTGAAGAAGCAGAGGCAGGCAGGTAGATCTCCATTCCTTCTCACTTATTCCTGTTAAACCACACAGGCATTCCGGGGTCCTTATCAGCAAAGCAGTTTATGTGGGTTTTTCCCATGGCATTAGTGACATAAAGTGTGATACAGTTCAGACATATGTTCTGGCAAGTATTACTTGGCAACTAAGTCTTCAGCATGTAATTTTTATGCCTATTCTATTTTTCTATCAACTTCTGTGGAGAAACTGTTTCTGTTTGGGGGATAATTGAAAGACATAATTTTCATTTATTTTTAATTATTTAAATTAAAATCTGGGTTATTTTGCTTTGGATAAGATATCTAGAGACAAAAGAGAGGTGAAGAGTGACATTAACTAGCATATAGTTAAATTTTGTTTATCGCTCACAGAACACGGGCAGGCCGGTTTGTTGTTTAGTTGTCTGGTGTACTCTTGTTCTGCTTTTATTTTTCTTCCTTTTATTTTCAGTCAGCTAGTTCCTCATAATTGTTACACAGTATACTGAAAAGGCTTTTTTGAACTGTTGATTTCCAGACAATATTTCTTCCCTTGTGCTTGCCGATGCTGGCCCGTTTCAAGTCTGGCTGGGCTGAACAAGTTAGCTCCAGTGCTTGGGAATCTCAAGGGGAACATTTAAAATGCTGCACAAGTAAAATTCAGGAATTGGCGTTTACTGAGTCAGTGAAGTGTGGTAAAGGGGTGAGTGGCTTCCCAGTCTCCTGAGGGGAGCCTTGTCTTGGTGACAGGAGATGAAATTGCAGGTGTAGGAAAAAAGTAAGATAGAGTGTATGAAGCTATGAAAGCCAAAATGTATAAAGAAAGTGTTGGAAGTGGGGAAGGGCTGGGACTGGGAGTTGCAGAATGCGATGTGGTAGAGGGACACAGCTGAGTACCCCAGAACACAGTTGAGTTTTGGGGATTTTCTCAAACTTCAACCAAAACAGAAAAATTCTGCAGTCTCAGCTGTGGTGATGGAGAGGTATAAATAATACTGGAAATACACTAGCAGTTCAGAGTGGTTGCATTGGGTTCCCTCTATCAGAAACACAGCTGATTTCTGTTCTGTACAGGGGGCTGTTTCCCTCTCCTTCCACAATTACATTTCAGCCCTCAAATGAACATCCATATGCTCAAACACTTTGATTTCCTAAACTTGCCTTGGCTACCGTAGCTGATGGAAGGTCCGGCTGGGCGGTACTGCCGCCTGTGACCTAGTGCAAAGCGGCTCAACATCGTTTACTCCCCAACCTGTCGCAGTTAGTTATTTCCAAGCAAGTTTAATGGTGTGTTTCTGGTCAAAACATATACTGGCATGTGCTATGTGCAAAGTGCTTAAGGTGAATGAAAATAACTGGGTCATAGAGTTTGCCTCATATTTTCAGACTTATAGGTAGTATATTATACTATATATATACGTATCAGACTTATAATAATAAACAAAAACTATTAAGCCAAGTTTTGTGGTTTTTTTGTGGCATTTTCTCTTGCCAATCATACCTATTTTTCTATGGTAATTCTGAAGCCCATACTTGCCTTTTTCTCCCTTTGTTTCTTTTACCAGTAGAGATCAAATTCTTTATTTCTTTAATTAAAAAAAAAAAAACAACCCACTGAATTCATTGAAATTAATGATAAACATGTGAAGTCCAGTGATCCTGTGAGAAAGCCTTTATTGTAGAATGCAAATAATAGAGGATGAAGGGAAATGGTCCAAAATCTAAAACAGGTGAAAGATCTAAAAAAGGTATTTCTTGGATCTTATGCTGCTTGATTGATAAATGTGACTTCCACTCTTGCCAAAACTGCAGGTTTGGAGGTAATAGGGGATGCTCCTGTATCTAAGATCTTCTGTATCTATTGTGAGCTATTCACACAATATTTAAACAGTCCTCAAAAGATTTTAATACTAAGCAGGAAGAGAAGCTGGCATAGCAGTATGCAGAACACAAAGACAGGTAAAGTTTTTACGCTCCAACCTTGTCGCTTTTCTGGAAAATAAAAAAAAAAAACCAAGAAGCAAAGAATATTTTATGGTGGAGAGGACCTCTGGAGGCATTTTCTTCAGTTCACTGCTTGAATCAGGTCTAACTTCATGGTTTGACTGGGCTTTGCCCTGAGCCTTTGTTCCTCAGGTTTTGAGTAGCCTCCCACCCTCTCTAGCTTCTGGAATCACATATGCTCACCCTCCTACCTCTGTGGGGCGTTGCTGGGTTTGCCTGGCAACTGACCAGTCAGATTCTGCTCAAGGAGGACTATATAAAACCTCCACAAGACAGACTGCAGAGCTTCTTAGCAGACATACAAGGAAGTGAGAGAACAAAAATGCTCCTTTACAATTTGAGAAGAAAAGTAGTAGATGAAACAAGCAGGTTTCTTCCACTTCTGGTAGCAAGTGCTGTTGTTTTGATTAAAATCTGGAAGTACACTGGTACCAAGCTAGAAAACAATGTTCACATTTTTCAAAGGGAAAACAAAATTTCATTATCTTTAAATATGGTGGAGATGAAGACCTTTCTAAGCAGAAAAACCTTTGCAGAATACCATACATTGTGCTAAGGCTTTCAAGATTTCAGTGAAATAGGACTATGTTGAGCATACTCTTATCTTCACTACCGGTATGTCTTTGCTAAGTGGATTATCGCTACCAATAGTCAAAAAACACTGTTTCACAAGCTATTGTAACTTGTTGTGGTAGTCAAATGTATTTATTTCCTACTCAGCTATGCTCAAGCACCCTACGTGATGTTTCAGGATACCTGGTACTGCAGTAATGAGTTTACATAATATAAGGAAATAATAAGCTTTTTCATGTTGCCTTGAAGTTTATGATTTAGGAAGTCAATATTTATTACTATTAAAGGATGTGTTGTTGAGAAAGAATAAGCTGATGTTTGTGGATATAAGTAATCCTACAAAAGACTGATTAGGAGGATTGCCAATTGCCTTCTTTTTATGGAGCGTAATGACAGGCTTCAGATGTGTTTTCCACTGAGCTCTCTCCGAAGGAGCTCAGCAACCATTGAATAATGATGTCAGAAAGCAGTTTGTGTTTCTGCTCGATTAGCTCATGTCACTTTTGTCTCTTTTCTGAATTTGCTTTAAAATTCTGCTAAATCCTTCCATTGCTCTGTACATGCCTCAACCCGCTCTGTCAAATTGTAGAGGATGATGCTTATGAAATCATCTTGCTGAATCATACAGAGCATCTCTGGGGTTTTGCTGGCTGTGGTGTGGCAGCGTGCTGAGCCCGGGCAGGACGGGGCTGATGGCAGTGAAAGGCCAGTCCCTCTGAGGGTAGCGGGCTGCCCCCAGGGGAAAACCCTCCTTCTGGGAAGAAAAAGCCTCTAGTGTCATGTAAGAGCAGCATGTTATACTGTGTGACCACCTAAATGCATGGTCCTAGCCAGGGTCCCCTTTTGCCTGTCCTGAAAGGTAGCTCAGAGGCAGCTCATGACTCTGGGTGCTTTGAGAAGGATATTTCTTTTACTCTTCACAGAAAATTGCATCATGAACTGTGTCCTGCAGCTAGAATGCTTTAGTCTGAAATTATATGAACAAGTGTTCCTTCAATAGGCAGCCATCCATATGCATTTATCAGGGAGAAGTTCTTCACGGAGAGAGTGGTGGGATGCTGGAACAGGCTGTCCAGAGGTGATGGATGCCCCAACCCTGGAGGTGTTCAAGGCCAGGTTGGATGAGGCCCTGGGCAACGTTGTCTAGATCCAGGCCTGGAGGTTGGTGGCTCTGCCTTTGACGGGGGGTTGGAAATCAGTGATCCTTCAGGTCCCTTCCAACCCAGACATCCTGTCATTCTGTGATTAGCAGAAAGTATCTGTAGCAGCCTGGCTTTGTAGTGAAAGCTGCAGAAATTTGTAAGGGGACTTGCTGTCGCTCCACATTATAGTGCTTGAGCAGGTTACAATCCTTGTACATCCAGTGGTGGCTGTAAGCTGGCTGCTTTTTGCTTGTGGTGATTCAGCGTGATCTGCTCACCTCCAGAGAGAGGACATGTGTGAGTATGTGACAGAAGAGAGTAGAAGGAAATGTTATTTCAGATTGGGAGTGAAACTGGAGATGTGATTGTGAGGAGACACCTCAATTAAGTTTGAGAGTCTTGACTAAATACAAACCTTTGATGAAGTGACTGTATTTGTCAAGTCTTTGTGCTCTGGTTATTTTGCAGAGCTTTAAGTTCTTCCTTTTATTCAATAAAATGACACAAAAAGTCTAAACCAAAAATTAACTCAACAACAGCAATGTACTTTATAATATTATTCTGAGTACAAAATGGACTGATAATATTAAGTATTGGCACTCAAAAGTTTCTTTTATATTCCAAAGACTTCTGTGGTTTTATATCTTTAATTGCTATTTCTGTAGAAGAACAACTGGCATAAAAATTTTCTAATTATGTATCAGCATCTTGTTCTGATTTGTGTGTGGTACTGATTTGTCCTCTAACAGCTGGGAGGAGGGGTAGGGCAGGGAAGCAGTAACTTTAATAGTCTATGTAATATTTATCATAATAAGCTACTTCTAAGAGAGACACAGTCTCTAACACAGATATTTTTAATACCAGTTAGAGTCTAACAGCATCTAGGAATTAAACTATTCTATCCTTGGATAAGTTACCTGCAAGTATTCACAAAGCACCATATCCTGGTTTATCTTTGTGCCACAAAGGTATTAGTATCAAGGAAGTAGTGAATGCTTTTTGTAGCCTCTTCATGGCGTCCTGCCTTTGAGAATCTTGCAGTCTGCAGCTGGGATCAGGGTAAATATATTGTCTGTGACTGAGCATCATGGAAACTTTCAGACTTGCTTAAGATCAAAGAATTCAAAGCTTTTAACTCTGTGCATGATAGTTACCTTGGTTGGCTATAGACATATGTACACATTTGCGTTACATAGAGCTGAGTTCATATATCATGCTTAAATGAGGTACTGAGGAGAAGGATCTTGGGCATCCAGCACAAAAATGTCCTAATTCCTTGATGAACGATAGCTCAGAAATGGAGAGCTGGCGCAGCGTTGTCTGGAAGGAGGCATGGCAGCACTCCAGCCTCCCGCCTGAGCTTTCCATTCCTGTCAAGGAATGCAGGAAATGGCTCAGGTCTCTTACAACTCAGAGCATTACAGCAGAGAGGCTCTATAGGAAGCACTTGAGACCTGGGAACTAATTACAGGAGCACGTCTGCAGTCAGTTCTGGAAAAAGTCGAGGAGAAGTGCTGTGTGCTTAGGTACAAATGAGAAGAAGTGACGAGGAAGAAATATTCAGCTCAGTGAGACTCCTACAGATGAAAAGTCCCTGTCCTTGCATACTGATTTGGATATATACCCACACTCCATAACAATGATTCTTAAAAAAAAAAAAAAAAAAAGTTGGAGGAACTTTATTAAGTTCCTCCAGCTCCTCTTTCTACAGCAGAGCAAGAGAAACTGAGGGAGATGTGAAATCACCATCCCAGGACAGAGGAAGTCTGGATGTAGACTCTGATTCACCCTACCCTGAGATGCACAGGGTCATCCATGGTCTGCAGCCCAGCCATGAGCACTTAACCTCTCCAGACTATTTGGTGCCTGGGGCAGCCACCTCCACAGCCCTGGGTATGCTGTGCCTCAGGGGCAGAGCCCCTTGGTGTGATGTGCTGAAGGTGTCTGGGAGAAGGCAACAGGAGCTATGAAAAATACAGGGAGGCTCAGAGAGAAGCCTGGAGCCTGCTGGTCACATTCTTTTAGCAGAAAACAGTTGCTCCTTGGACCTCCTACCTCTAAAGAATTGGGCTGATAGGTACAAATTATGTTCTCTCCCATCCCTTTCTCATCCCTGACCTCTGCTGCAGTCCTCTGCATTAGTTTCCCTGCTTTTTGACATGATATTAGAAACCAGATAGTCACTTCCATACCAGTTTTTCCTTTCCTTTCTTTGTGTGTTTGTGTGTGTGTGTAATTTTTCTTTCAAGCCTAGTTCTGATCTTCAGCAGGCTCCCTCTGGAATCCCAGAGATGAAAAGTATATGCCAGGCAGCTAACCACCATTTCTCTCTTTCGGAAACAACCTCTTTTGAAATGGGCAGTAGATTTTTCCCTGTAGCCTGTGTATCAACTCTTAACGCTCCTTTCTTCTCAAGGCCTTTGCCTGTCCTGTCATTGGGATCATTAATTCATTACTGTTATGTATTCTCTGTTAATCCAAACACCTTGTCAGTGTTGCAGTGGTGCCCGGGCACTACTCTGCTGGCTGTGATATCCAGGTTGACTTGATCTGGATGCCATCCTTTTCATTTTCCTCTCCAGATCGTTGCAGGGCTGTGTCAGACAGCACAGATAGTTTTATTTTGACATAAGCATACAAGGGAGTATCCTGGTAGGGGACAGATCTAGAACAATCTTTGTGACAAATTATCCAGAGACAGTGGTCCTGGATCTTTTTTGAAATAATGTTTTAGTTTTTTAAAATAAATATAAAAATTTGTGTTAAAGCATTGCATATTGTATTATTGTGGATATTTTTCTTTCTTTCCAGTCTGTTAAGCAGTAGGCTTTGCCTACCATTTCATAAGTAATTTACTGGATCTTATTTGGTTCTTACTAATGATATATGCATTTTGGTTTGCTAGTGCAGCAAGCTTTGAAAGCAGTATTCAAACGGCAGAAAGATTTGTCCTTATAAATATGGTTAAGATGTGTAATTGTAAATGTTGTGCAATAGAGTGTCTGTAGATAGTCAGCAGCTCAGAAGGTACTTTCTGATCCTGCAAAGTTAATGACTGAAACTCAATGATATCTTTTGCATTGCACTAATAATATGCACTGAGATTCTTGTCAGAAGAGAAAAATATGTTGACTTGTCATGTGGACAAGCTAATGTCCTAAGCATACTAAGTACCTAAGCATACTCATCTTTTCTCTTTGAGATTGCTCCCCTTCCTCCTAGGTGTGGTTGTCGTGAGAAATTGTTCACCAGAATTGTCTCTTTAGGCAATGACAACAAATTACAGCATTTGACTGTTCAATGTATTACATTTCCAATCCTGAAATGAGTGCACAGATGAGTCAATAAAATGCTGGATCATATTAATAATTTATCATCGGGATAATTATACAGGAAACAAAAGGGACAGAGAAGGCACCATTTCTGGACATTGAGAGATGTATGCTTGATGGAGGTTCTTAGTGCTCTTTAAGAAACACTGCATGTAAGATGCACCTTAAAGAATTATTAATTAAAAATTATTAGTCATTTAACGTTAATGATCAAACTTGTCAATATCTTATATACTTTTTCATCAGTACATTTCTCATGTCCAAATGTGACTTTTGGAGGATCAGAATAACGAGCACAGAACAACAGCACAAGATCATCTCCGCTAGAAAGGTGGGACAGACTTACTACTAGATTCCTTCTAACCAGGTTTCATTCTGTCATCTTCCTGCAGACTGCAGGAATAATGCACTAATCCATAAAAATTTCTCTGCTACCTGTAAAATATCCTTATTTGCATTATAGGCAAGCATGATAATAATTCATAGATTGAAGCCAGAAGGGACTGTTGAAATCTTATAAATTCTCTAGCTGTAGCAACATTCTCAGTTGATTTCAGCTGAACCACATTTTCTGGGCCCCACTGGAAAATTTAGACTTCTCCATTCCTTGCCTCCCTGTACCACAGAATTTTGAGTATTTATTCATTTATTTTTTTTCTAAAAACTCGGTGGTGGTGATTCTATATGAATTTTAGTGAAGCATCGCATTATCCAACTTGTTTGAAGACAAACCACTTTGCTCATCGTGTCCATGCTAAAAGTTTTCACTGAGATGACAAGACTAATTTATTAATTGTTATCTTTTTTTTTTTTTTTTTGAAGAAACTCTATAAGCCAGTCATATCGCCCTTTAATCTTAGTTTTTATTGAACTTTGAAGGTTAGGCTGACCGAGTCAGGTGAGGATGGTCTAAATAACTATTTAGTTTTGGAAGCTTTATCTCTTTTGATTGCTTATACAGTGAGAATAAAAGAATTTCTCCAGAGAAATTGTCCACAGTACCAAAATGTTGCAAATCCTGGTCACTGAACCTGATCTCTCTTATTTCAGACCAAAGCCAGAGGTGGGTTAATATCACTCTTTTTTTTCTTTTTTTTTTTTTGGTGGGGTTTTTTTTTGTTTGTTTTTTTTTGTTTGTTTGTTTGTTTGTTTTTTTTTTCTTTATAGCTCATGTTTCTCAGTGCTCTGTGTCATGTTTCAAAACCAGTCACTGGAAGCAATGTGCCCTTGTTTCTCCCAGCCTTGCTGGGAGCCCTGAGACAAAACCTGTGTTTTTGTTGTGTGGGATTGAAGTTGTTACAGCACATAACAGGCTCTCTAGGAAGGTTTTGGGGGGTGGTGTGTGTGTGTGTGTGTGTTTGTTTTTCTTTGTTTGGTGGGTTTTGTTTGTTTTGGGTTTTTTTGTGTTTTTTTTTTTTTTTAACAAGATCCCACTGGAGACCTGATAATGAATTACTGGGGCAACTTTCCACCCTGTAGGCAAGATCAAGGATGCACAATTACTTTTGGCTATTCTGCCCTCCTCCTCGCTCCCTGCCCTTGCCCTCTCCTGAGGGGCACATCACACTAAGCAGCTCTGCCTGGCTGCTCCTGTGGAAAAGTGTCCTTGGGGGTTCTGGGGCAGAGGGGCAGCATGGCAGCTCAGAGGCTGGTGGCTCCACAGCCTCACTAGGTGAAGTGCTTGTGGCTGGGCTGTAAACTGTGGCTGTGTGCATCTCAAGGGGCCAAGGATAAATTTGAAGACAGGGTTTGTGTCTAGACTTTTCTGTCCTGGGAGAGTGATTTTGAATTTCCCTTGCAGTTTTCCTTAGACCATAGTAGTAATTCTCTGTTAGGTTCCTTGGACACTTCTAATAACTAATACCCAGTTATACTGTTGTTAAATACGAAAAGTAGTGCAAGACAAAGCTTTCTGCTCCTTCCATTTAATGTGATCACAAACCTTTTAATAGGTAATTGAAATCAGATTCATTTTAGTGGGTTTGCTTTGGTTAGTTTTTTTGAGAAGGAAGTTTATTGTATCTCCCTGAAGATGTTAGGGAGTTAGGGTCGTTGCCTCCAACTTTTGGCTTAAAGGAGAAAAGCTTCATCCAATGAAGAGATACTCTAATGCAGATAAGCAGACTTTTAAAGCACAATAAACATTTAAACTGTGATTACAAAAATTATTTACCATTATAAAGAGTCGCTCTGCTGAAACTAGAAATATGTGCATGTGAGAGGTAAAATCCCTCCGGTTCCATATAATATATTTATAATGAGTTATTTTACATGTATTTTATAAGAAAAAAAATGAGCCACTGTAGAGGGTGTTCCCTTAGACATGTAATAAATTGTTCTTTTTGAAGAATGCAAATCAAAGCAGTTGGTTTAGAGCATCATAGTCTCTGTGCTCAGGCACATAAATGCTGACTTATGTTCTGTCTAATCAGGCTGGATGGTCTCCTCTTAGCCAGTCCATGTGGCAGGAGGGAGAGTACGCACTGGAGAAGGCAAGCAGCACTTTTCCTTTTAGAGTTACCCAAACTCTCTCTCCCAAGTGGACGTCTCATTACTGTCAGTGCTCATGGCTGAGTTTTGTGGACACAGTTCATGCAGCTTCACAGCTCTGAAAAAGGCTGCTCTCAGCCCTTGAAACAAGAGATGTTTTCAAAGATCTTCTCCCTCTTAGGATGCATTGCAGAGGCTTGCTTCCGTGTTTGTGGTGAGAGCTGGCAGCGTGTGCTCTCCTGAACAGGAGATGGGACTTCTGGGGTGGCTGGTCTCTGGGCTTCTGCAAACCATGTGTTTGGTGGAGGGAAGCAGAAACCCTGTGTTGGTTTTGTTGGTTTCTCTCCCCCTTTAATATTTTTCCCCTGGAAGCTGAGAAGTGAGTATGAAGCACTTTCAGTAAAATGCTGCTGGATGGAAACCCAAGAACATCATACGGGACAAGCCTTTGAACTAATGGGAGCTTTCCTAAATGTGTTTGGTAGTCAGGGCTAGTGTGAGGGAGTGGCAGCTACCTTTTGAGGTCCTGTGCTTCAAATATTTAAGGAGAATGTTGCAGGATAGAAATAGAAGGCCAGGAATGTGCTGCTTCATTCTGAAATCAGGAGTTGTGCAAAGAAAACCTTGAAACTAATATTTAAGAAAGAGAAATATTTGTGCTTCGGGAGAGAGATTGAGTCCTAAGAAGCTGAAAATCAGGTAATTCTGTGGTTTGATGTTTTGATCTGCATATGATTTTATCTTTTGTGCTAATTCACTCAGGCACGTATGGGCTTTGGGTTGCTGGGAAGGTTTTCATTAAAAACATGCTGAACAGATTAACAGTAGTTGGAAATATTTTAAAGCCATGTTTTTGCAGTGATTTCTAAAGAAGGCAAGAGACATTTACTGTTATGGCCCTTCTCCATTATCCCTTCCCTTCACAACTGGTGTTTTAATGCTGGAAAGTTAGTGACTAACAGATAACATTACATATCTAGTCGTGTGCGCTTCATCACCACGTGTTGCAATCCTTAGGAAAAAATGTAGCAGGTAATTTCATGGTGGGTAATTTAGGACGCCCTGTCCTGGTTCTATATGATGACTTCATCTCAGGTATGCCTCTTCCAAGCTGTGTTGCTGAGAAAAGGAAGGAATTGTGCAGTTCCTGCTTTGATGCCAAAAATGGAGCAGTTTTTCAAATTTCCTATTTCTTTAGTGGTATCATAGATCACTTCTATCACTTTAGCTTATCAGAGGGAGAACTCTAATTAAAGCACTGCATGATCTCAAAGTAATTGATATTTTATTCCTCTCTATTTTTTAAGAAACCCTCATTTTGTATATGTTATGACCATTAATACTTTTCCACTTCAGGGAAAGTGATCTGCTAAAATTTTTCCTCCTTTTTAGAAAGTGAGGAGTGGCTTAAAATATTTCAGAACCAGCAAATTTTCTAGATCTCAGTCTGTCAGTGCAGATGCATGTGCATATTCCCAGTGAAATTCTCCTTTGAACAATGATAGCATAAGTTATGCAAATCACAGAAGTCCCATTAAACTATCAGAATGAGTTTTACTAGGTCTCTGGTAGCGTTTCTGGTACCTTGATCAGAAAAGGAATTTTTCTGTTGGATCACCTACTGGTAGCTCTATAAAAGAAGCACAGGGTGACAAGACTAGGTGAGTGTTAAAGGTAACCATTTTCATCTTTGATAAGTCTCTATGCATTCTTATTTCAGCTGAGTCATGCCATTGTATTTCTGGTGTAGTAAAGTGGAGAACCTGTCCCCAAGCACATTTGGTTGTTCTGAGCATAGAAGCAGTTCTCTGCCTTCTGTTTTATTACAAGAAAAGTGAACTGTAACATCTACTTGGTGATTATGGTAATCAGAGTGTTTATTGGTTCCCTTCGGGGGCTCTGTCTAGCACACTGAATTTGTATTTGTTATATGAAAGGCAAAATCATTCTAAGTGCAGGGACTGTATCCATATACTTAGTATTTCCTTGCAGCCCGTCCCAGCGTTTACCACATTCTGTGAAATCACAGAATAATTTGGGTTGGAAGGGACCTTTAAAGATCACCTAGCCCAACTACCCCTGCAAATGAGCTCAGACATCTTTCATTAGAACAGGTTGCTCAAATCTCCATCCAGCCTGACCTTGAACACTTCCAGTGATGGCTGATCCAAGAGACTCTCAGGCCAGCAGGAGGTGGAAGAACCCCATTTCCTGCTCAGAAGGGTCAGAACAGAGGAAGGTAAATGTAAAAGAATATAGTGAAATCCTGTCGTCTCACTGTTGTATCAAGTTGAGTCCAGATCATCAGGCTATGGGCTATTCTGAGGTGCCTCCCTATTTTGACTTGTAATTTGATTTGTGAGAGTGTCTGAGTACAAACTCTGTACTGATCCAGGAGCCGTCTTCATTCATCATAATAGTACCCACGAGATGTAGCTGAGTCACCAAGCTGAGTTATTTTTTCTAACATGCATCTGTGTGTTATTCAATTATAAAGTCCAGATCCTCCTGCTTTCTGTTACAGGCTTTTTATCTTACTCTGGTTTTGTCAGAATCAATTTGTAATTCCATGGCGTACACATGAAATTAGTTTTAATTTGCTATGTGTTTCCAAGGGTGACTAACACTTAATATTTTGTTCTGAGGGTCTCGTTAGTACTGTGTACCCATAATCTATTCTATGGTTGTAATGACAGAGGGTAAGTGAGCTATTGAACAGCATCCATCTGTCCACTTAGCAAATGGCCAGAGGGAAACACGGGGAAAATAGATGGATAAATTGTCATTCTATATTTGTAGTTTGGAAAAGTAAATACAATACTGTGGGTTTGAGGTGATATTCAAAGATTTTGGCACTACATGGCCCAGAAGATGTTTCTTAGCACTAATTTGCACACATCAAGGGGCTCAATGGTTAAATTTCATTTAATTTGTTCAGGGAAGTGCTACCACCTTCCTAAACTATGTGTATTTATATTGCTCTTACTGTACAGTGGGTTCCCTTAGCATGTAGTGGTAAAAATATTTTTAAAAAATAACTCAATGCTGAGGGCTTATTCACTTTGCTAAAATGTCATCAGATGTGATTATATGTTCTTTAATATTTTTCAATTAGTTTTAAAATTCAGATGTAGTAAGTTGCCTTATAATTTTAGTATCTGCAATTTCCTGCAGTGAAAATTTCCTGCAAAGTATTTTGAAAAAAAATGCCTTTCAGCGTAGTCACTAAGATCGATTGGAGATTTTTTGCTGGAAGGAAAATTTGTTTTGGATTAGTTTGTATTTTTTTCAAAAATATATTGGTTGGTTTTAATTGAGCAAATTAATGTCTGCTCACTAGAATAACAGTGATTTCTTTAAAGTAGAAGGATAGAATGAATTAGAAATACCTTTCACTCTGTCAACCTAAATATTTACTTGAGATTATTTTGGGAGCATTTTCCATTAATGAATTATTTAACTGTGAATGATAATTTAATCTTGGCACAGAATATTATTTTTAAAAGTATATATAAATTATTGACTCTTATTTAGATACCAAGTATGTCCTCAATGAAATAAATCATGTAAACTTTATTTGTTGAATATCAGAGATTGGTTTTATGGTTTGTATTGATATATGAGTTGTAAGGTAACTTTGGCTTCCATGAGAAGCTCATCAAGTTGAGGTGAAAAACCCAGATTACTGCAGTTATAATAATTGCCTAACAGGTACGCATAGAAATAACATATGATCTCACAACTGCTTGAGCAGTTGGATCGAAGGGATCGGTTCACAAAATTCAAAATGTAGAAGCACAGAGCAATGATTTTTTGCTGGTGAGGTGCTCTGTATAAGACTTGCTACTACTAATTAATATTACAGTGCTGAGGTTCCTTCCCACTTGTAACGTCTTTGCACATACAGCCTCCTTATTTAACTTAACATTAACTTCCTGCAAGGGAGTGATGTATAGAGGAAATGGGAGTGAGATTGCGACTTTCAGAAATGTTATGTGAATTCTACAAACTACCATCAAACTTACGTGAAAAGGTATCTTTTAATTGGGATATTTTTAATATTTCTTGTATCTTTAGAGATCCAGACCATGTTTAACAAGGAGTTCTGGTTCATAGAGAAGCATTTCACTTTAAGCTAATTTGTTTCTTTACATGTGAAAAGAAAGTAATAATTTTATTCAACATCTAAGATGTTTGGAGACCTTTGTGTTGCCAGAATCAAACTTCAGAGACTTGGCTTTTTAGGAAGATTATTTAAACTATAAATCAGGTAAGCAAACCCAGGAGTAGTCAGTACAATCAGAGTTAGTACTGCAGGAAAAGGAGCAAAGAAAGAAAAATGCAATTAAGTGATCATGAGGTAACAGAAACCTTAGTGGAAGCAGATAAAGAGAACAGCGACTTACTGTAAAGTAACATATTTCAAACCTCTTTTGTCCTTGGCAATTCTTGAGATTAATTCTTTCTGGATATTCACTTTTATCACACTGTGACATAATTCACGTGAATTGTCTTGGTGGTTTTACTTTTGTTTGGGTTTTCTTTTTTTTTCAGAAACAAACCCCACACCTACAAGGTTTTTATTTTTTTGTCTGACCTTTCAATAGATTTCTTTTTAAGACCTATTCCCTTCTTTATGTTGGTCTCAGCATTAGAGCTGCGGCACTTATTGTGGTTATGCAAGAGCAGGGCAAACGGTAAGGGCAGGAGAAAGAGCAGATTGTACTGTTAGATTGCACAGTTATTTATGCCAGGGCAAAGGACACACAGAGGATTGCTTTCCAGAACTGCTCTTATCTAGGCTTTTTACAGCGCTTTTGAAGTTGCGTCTGGTGCTTGTAGTGTCTGTCGTCACCGAGCCTTTGACTTTCAGCACCCGGTGTGACCTGCTGTGGTAGAACATTTTCTTGTTTGGATAAACGTTATTCTGCACTGCAGAGGGGTTGCTTACATTTGCCTTACATTTGATCTGGCTGTGGATACTTCTGTTGTGTACGTTATCTTGTCCTTTCTATAGAAAACTTCTTAGGTGATTTTTGTTCCTTTTATCATGCTGAATTCATATAGAGCTCATAATTAAAAGAATTCTAATATTCTTGTGGGATTTAGTCAGATATGTCTATATATTTACATATTCTGTAAGAATATATAAAGATATGTAGTAAGCAACTGGTAATAGTTGCATTCAGTGTTTACCCTCAGTCACCAAAGGAAGTGTGGTGGGCAGGCTCTCAGTTACAAGAAGAGAGAGTGCTTTTTAGCTCCTGAGTCCCTCCTGTGCCTGAGCTGACTTTAATATAGTTTGGTCATTTATCCCTAGACTTCCTGGCCTGAAGCAAGGCTGCTGACTGCATTTCAGCCTATCACAGCAATTACATCACTTCAGAGTTCAGCTACCCTACTTTGCCTGATTTAAGCAGAAGACAAGGACAGGAGAGGGGAAAACACATGAATGAGGATTGAGTGTTGCATGAATGAAACAAACAAACAAAAAAGAATAAAGCAATAAGAAACTTAAATCCGTGTTTAACATAGTCAGCCTATTTGAGCATACTTGAACATGTTTAGATGCAGCATCCTGGCAGGGTAGCAGGATGTTTTTGACAGTCACCATCTGACCATTTTGAGTCTTAAGTTTTTGCTGTTCATAGGACATTGCTTCTTCCAAAATTGTACAGCTGTTGGTTTGACATCTCCATCTTCAAGAGAAAAATCAAATGTCACTATCCTATAGAGCTGAAGAATCAAAATTAATTTGTAGTAATGAAATATTACATCTGTTTCCTGCTCCAGCATTTTAGGCCATCAATGTTATAGCTTGCAACTTCAGTCTGCACAAGCCAGCGTCGCTATGAGAGTCATAAAGTGAATAAAAACTTAAAATTGATCTTGAATAAGGGGCTTTTAAAAAGCCTAAACAAGACACATCAGATTTTCTCATGCAACTACAGTGGTGCATGACCATTACTTGATCAAAGAATGCACACCACTTAAACAACGAAATAAAGATTCTGTTGGGTTT